>JAXIVJ010005507.1:52500-73434 GCA_036785665.1 Chirona hameri | reverse complement strand
CTATCTATCTATCTATCTATCTATCTATCTATCTATCTATCTATCTATCTATCTATCTATCTATCTATCTATCTATCTATCTATCTATCTATCTATCTATCTATCTATCTATCTATCTATCTATCTATCTATCTATCTATCTATCTATCTATCTATCTATCTATCTATCTATCTATCTATCTATCTATCTATCTATCTATCTATCTATCTATCTATCTATCTATCTATCTATCTATCTATCTATCTATCTATCTATCTATCTATCTATCTATCTATCTATCTATCTATCTATCTATCTATCTATCTATCTATCTATCTATCTATCTATCTATCTATCTATCTATCTCATCCATCCATCCATCCATCCATCCATCCATCCATCCATCCATCCATCCATCAATCTATCTATCTATCTATCTATCTATCTATCTATCTATCTATCTATCTATCTATCTATCTATCTATCTATCATCATCTATCTATCTATCTATCTATCTATCTATCTATCTATCAATCTATCTATCTATCTATCTATCTATCTATCTATCTATCTATCTATCTATCTATCTATCTATCTATCTATCTATCTATATCTATCTATCTATCTATCTATCTATCTATCTATCTATCTATCTATCTATCTATCTATCTATCTATCTATCTATCTATCTATCTATCTATCTATCTATCTATCTATCTATCTATCTATCTATCTATCTATCTATCTATCTATCTATCTATCTATCTATCTATCTATCTATCTATCTATCTATCTATCTATCTATCTATCTATCTATCTATCTATCTATCTATCTATCTATCTATCTATCTATCTATCTATCTATCTATCTATCTATCTATCTATCTATCTATCTATCTATCTATCTATCTATCTATCTATCTATCTATCTATCTATCTATCTATCTATCCATCCATCCATCCATCCATCCATCCATCCATCCATCCATCCATCCATCCATCCATCCATCCATCCATCCATCCATCCATCCATCCTATCTATCTATCTATCTATCTATCTATCTATCTATCTATCTATCTATCTATCTATCTATCTATCTATCTATCTATCTATCTATCTATCTATATATATATATATATATATATATATATATATATATATATATATATATATATATATATATATATATATATATATATATATATATATATATATATATATATATATATATATATATATATATATATATATATATATATATATATATATATATATATTATATATATATATATATATATATATATATATATATATATATATATATATATATATATATATATATATATATATATATATATATATATATATATATATATATATATATATATATATATATATATATATATATATATATATATATATATATATATATATATATATATATATATATATATATATATATATATATATATATATATATATATATATATATATATATATATATATATATATATATATATATATATATATATATATATATATATATATATATATATATATATATATATATATATATATATATATATATATATATATATATATATATATATATATATATATATATATATATATATATATATATATATATATATATATATATATATATATATATATATATATATATATATATATATATATATATATATATATATATATATATATATATATATATATATATATATATATATATATATATATATATATATATATATATATATATATATATATATATATATATATATATATATATATATATATATATATATATATATATATATATATATATATATATATATATATATATATATATATATATATATATATATATATATATATATATATATATATATATATATATATATATATATATATATATATATATATATATATATATATATATATATATATATATATAATATATATATATATATATATATATATATATATATATATATATATATATATATATATATATATATATATATATATATATATATATATATATATATATATATATATATATATATATATATATATATATATATATATATATATATATATATATATATATATATATATATATATATATATATATATATATATATATATATATATATATATATATATATATATATATATATATATATATATATATATATATATATATATATATATATATATATATATATATATATATATATATATATATATATATATATATATATATATATATATATATATATATATATATATATATATATATATATATATATATATATATATATATATATATATATATATATATATATATATATATATATATATATATATATATATATATATATATATATATATATATATATATATATATATATATATATATATATATATATATATATATATATATATATATATATATATATATATATATATATATATATATATATATATATATATATATATATATATATATATATATATATATATATATATATATCTTCTATTTTATCTTGTCAGGACACTGCAATATACTTATTAAGGCTTTTGTTGTACGATATTCGCAGTCTCTTACGTAAGTTACAAGCTAGACTTATCTGAATGGGCGTAGCACTGTGACAAAGTGGCCAAGTTTAAGTTTGGTAAAAGACCATACTTGACACATGCACAACGGTTAGTAAGCAGTCATAGAGATGAGGTTTATATGAGAGTTTAATAGTTAATGCATGCACAATGTACAACACTTCTCCAACACAGAAAATACTGCTGAAATTAATGTTGTACCACGTACGTAAAAAGACAATGATTTTCCGGACCGTTTGTTCTTTATTCATTGATTCTGATGCATTTAAATATGGACAGAGTTGACATCAAAAGTTGTCGTTTGTCATCACAGATCGAAATCCGTAAAGGTATTCAGTATTCACTTAGAATGTTTTTAATTCTGATACAAATGTAGTCAAAAGTTCAGAACGGTTTTGAAGCGCATTATTACAGTTTTATTTTGATAGATTGCCATGGGGCGAACATTATTGAAATGGATTATGCGGTTTCAGAAAACAAAAACTCTTAAATGGTTAACTAAAACTGCTATTTTATTCAATAATTGCTTTAAAATCTTATAAAAAATGTGAACTCTCGATTAATGCTTTCAAAATACTAAAAACGTATCACAGCAAACTATCATTGAAACGGTTAGCAATAATCCGATCCGAATGCAGCACACTATAATTATTTGCTTCAATTAATTTCCGAGACCAAGTTAACATACGCATCCTTCAACGCTAAATGGCCTAAGAGACTGAAGAGAGAAACTCTCCGTGGATAAATTTTGCACACAATCATGGCTTCAAATAGAATCACTGACAATGGCGAGGAAAAACCTACAAGTGCTTTGAATTCCGTGCAAAATAAGTAACTTAACTTGTGAAATGACAGGTTTAGATGTGTGATATATCAACTAGTTTATTACCGAGCGGGCGCGAAGCGCCCGTGAGGATTCTCGTCAACTTACTAGACACATTTACATTTGACCCAGCCCGAACCGGCCCGACACGGCCCGACACGGCCCGACACGGCCCGGACCCAGGGGCGCGGGTTTGAGGCATCAAAATAAAGTCGTGCCAGCTGATGAACTGTCCTCCGATTCCAGAGATACCGAATAGCAAAGAATGAACAGGAACCTCAAGGTATAAGTGCATTGCCGCCTCATCCAATTACAACAGCGTCAGCTGCGGTTTTTTCAACTCTACTGACAGGAAGTTAAAAGGAACCTCAATGTACATTGCCGCCTCATCTAATTGTAATAGCGTCAGCTGCGCCGGTTTGGTCACATGTGGTCAACAGGAAACTTAATGTATAAGGGTATTGCCGCCTCAGATAATTACCGCAAACATGAATTTCTTATTGGATGCATATTAAAATTTCAAAATTGTTGAAAACGTTTTATATTTAAATTGGTTACCAATGGTATATAATGCTTTAGAAAATATGTCTGGTTTAGGAGAACAAAATTTACTTAGTTGTCAAACCATGCACCCATTGCCCCTGTGTTGAAGCGGCGCTACCCGCGCTACCTAGTTATTACCGAGCGGGCGCGAAGCGCCCGTGAGGTTTCTCATCAACTTACTAGACAAATGTACATTTGACCCGGCCCGACCCGACCATACAGACGCTTTTCGGAAGCTAATAACTTTGCAACCACTGCTCTGATTGAGATCGAGTTTTCACCATTGGATAGAACCATCAAATCAATGTTGATTTCGTTATAATGCGTTCTGATAGGGGTGATACCACAGCGCGTGGCACCCGCAGACATCGAAATGAACAAACATTATTCTTGATACAAAATGGCTTGATTTATCTAAGCATTCGTTTGTATACGCTGAAGCATGCAGCGCTCAGGACGTACTCACTTTTGGCGGATTCGAGAAAGGAGATCATATAAAATTTAATAACACTTAATTTTGTATGTTAGCATGCATGGAGGCCTGGCAATTTTTATGGAGGACTAAAAGGACTAAAAGGACTATGTGCTACTACCACGTGTGCTCCCGTACCGTTTCATATTGCAAACCTGTTTTAGCTTTACCAGTGCGCGCCCGCTCGGTCATCGGCCAAAAGGCGTCTTACTGGTTAAGTTACCTAGGCCCGACCCGGCCCGACACGGCCGTACGGACGCTTTTCGGAAGCTAGCAACTTTTCAATCACTGCTCCGATTGAGATCGGGTTTTCACTATTGGATAGGACCATCAAATAATTTTATTTTTTTGGTATGGTGCGTTCTGATAAGGGTGGTACCACAGCGCGTGGCACACGCAAGCGTCGAAATGAAGCAAAATGTATTGATCACAAATGGCTTTATTTATCTAAGCATTAATTATACGATGAAGCATGCAGCGCTCAGGACGTACCCCCTTTTGGCGGATTCGAGAAAGGAGATCATGAACAATTTAATACAACTTAATTTCTATGTTGACATGCATGGAGGCCTGACAATTTTTATGGAGGACTAAAAGGACTAAAGTGACTATGTGTTATTACCACATGTGCTCCCGTACCGTTTCATATTTCAAACCTGTTTTAGCTTTACCAGAACGCGCCCGCTCGGTCATCGCCAAAAGAGGCGTTTTACTGGTTAATAGTATGGCTTGTTTAAGTAATCAAAGAACATTTAGAAGATGATACTAATCCAGCAACGACATAACATTATTATTCCAACTTCCCTAGGTTTCGACCCAAAAATCCCTCATATTTTGTTATATAGTGTTGTTGCATAGTGTATAGTGTTCTCAATCACGAGAATTTCATCTCAGCAATCACCAATTCAGATACGGCAATGATGCTAAGTCATGCATGAAAACTGGATTTCGGGCAGACGATACAAAGTCCTTTCACTAATTTGGCTTCATGGGCGAATTCCATTTCGCACACATTTTGTAATGTTTGTTCACTTAACCCTCGCCCGTGCAGCGTCCGATCAGTGCGTGACCGTGCAAGGGGGGGGGGGTACGACCCCCCCCCCCCCCCCCTAGCGTTTCGCCCCTAATTGGGCTAGAGCTTCGAATCAAAAACGAGCGTTTTACTTGTCATGAGAGGAAGCCATTGATATCCGATTTTAAGGTCCTAGATCATTAGGTAACCTCTGAAGTCATGTCAATTACCCAAAATTCAACCAAATTGTAAATGCATATAAATTGAATTTAATTAAGCTAGAATCGCGAATGAGCATATAATTATGCTAAATGGGTGCCAAATTTGAAATCAGCGTCACAAAAGTCCTAGAAACTGCCAAATTCCAAAAAGGTCATGTCAGGTCATGTCAGGTCATTTGAGGTCAGTAACCTCGGTTGACCTGTGGGGCGCATGACCCCAGTGGAACATATAATTATCCAAATGGATCCCATATTTGAAATCAGCGTCACAAAATGCCCTAGAAACTGCCAGAAGCCAAAACAGTAATATGAGGTCATCGGAGGTCAGTGACCTCGGTTGACCTCTGAAAAGGTCAATCGAGGTCACAATCTCAGCGGAAACCACAACTGTCACCTGGAAACACCTGTGCATATGCTCCTGAACAACAAACACTATGCAACTGCACAAGATACAAGGAGCAATACTACGGGACGCCATTTGCGCCTGACATGACCTTGCAAAAACAGGTCACGGGTCATGTGACCTACAACTTAAAAAAAAACAGAATATGTGTAAAATTGTTCACAAGTAGGATACTGAAAGTTTCATCGCAATCGGTTGATATTTACACGAGGTATTCCCGAAAAACCGAGGGGGGTGACATCCCCCCTGCACTGGCGAGGGTTAAAGCACATACAACATTATTTTAATTCACAGTTACTCCGAAGTCAATGGCGTTTTTGGGGCTGGAACATCGTCATGAAGACGCACAAACACACCGCATTTGGAAGCTGACTCGGCGACAGTCTCCGACATTATCCAGTCTGTGGTATCAGTCATCAGTCCCGTCATCAGTTCCGTCATCAGTCCCGTCATCAGTCTCGTCATCAGTCCCGTCATCAGTCCCGTCATCAGTCACGTCATCAGTCCCGTCATCAGTCCCGTCATCAGACCCGTCATCAGTCCCGTCATCAGACCCGTCATCAGACCCGTCATCAGTCCCGTCATCAGTCCCGTCATCAGTCCCGTCATCAGACCCGTCATCAGACCCGTCATCAGTCCCGTCATCAGACCCGTCATCAGTCCCGTCATCAGACCCGTCATCAGTCCCGTCATCAGACCCGTCATCAGTCCCGTCATCAGATCCGTCATCAGTCCCGTCATCAGACCAGTCATCAGACCCGTCATCAGACCAGTCATCAGTCCCGTCATCAGTCCCGTCATCAGACCCGTCATCAGTCCCGTCATCAGTCCCGTCATCAGTCCCGTCATCAGTCCCGTCATCAGTCCCGGCATCAGACCCGTCATCAGACCCGTCATCAGACCCGTCATCAGTCTCGTCATCAGACCCGTCATCAGTCCCGTCATCAGACCCGTCATCAGTCCCGTCATCAGACCCGTCATCAGTCCCGTCATCAGACCAGTCATCAGACCAGTCATCAGACCAGTCATCAGTCCCGTCATCAGTCCCGTCATCAGACCCGTCATCAGTCCCGTCATCAGTCCCGTCATCAGTCCCGTCATCAGTCCCGTCATCAGTCCCGTCATCAGACCCGTCATCAGTCCCGTCATCAGACCCGTCATCAGTCCCATTATCAGACCCGTCATCAGTCCCGTCATCAGACCCGTCATCAGTCCCGTCATCAGACCAGTCATCAGACCCGTCATCAGACCAGTCATCCGTCCCGTCATCAGTCCCGTCATCAGTCCCGTCATCAGTCCCGTCATCAGTCCCGTCATCAGTCCCGTCATCAGTCCCGTCATCAGTCCCGTCATCATCATCAGTCATCAGTCCCGTCATCAGTCCCGTCATCAATTCCGTCATCAGTCCCGTCATCAGTCCCGTCATCAGTCCCGTCATCAGTCCCGTCATCAGTCCCGTCATCAGTCCAGTCATCAGTCCCGTCATCAGTTCCGTCATCAGTTCCGTCATCAGTCCCGTCATTAGTCCCGTCATCAGTCCCGTCATCAGTCCCGTCATCAGACCCGTCATCAGTCCCGTCATCAGACCCGTCATCAGACCCGTCATCAGACCCGTCATCAGTCCCGTCATCATCATCAGTCATCAGTCCCCGGGGCCGGCCTGTGGTATCAGTCATCAGACCCGTCATAAGTCCCGTCATCAGTCCCGTCATCAGACCCGTCATCAGTCCCGTCATCATAATCAGTCATCAGACCCCGGGCGGCCTGTGGTATCAGTCATCAGACCCGTCATCAGTCCCGTCATCATCATCAGTCATCAGTCCCGTCATCAGACCCGTCATCATCATCAGTCATCAGTCCCCGGGGCCGGCCTGTGGTATCAGTCATCAGACCCCGGGCGGCCTGTGGTATCAGTCATCAGACCCGTCATCAGTCCCGTCATCATCATCAGTCATCAGTCCCCGGGGCCGGCCTGTGGTATCAGTCATCAGACCCCGGGCGGCCTGTGGTATCAGTCATCAGACCCGTCATCAGTCCCGTCATCATCATCAGTCATCAGTCCCCGGGGCCGGCCTGTGGTATCAGTCATCAGACCCCGAGCGGCCTGTGGTATCAGTCATCAGACCCGTCATCAGTCCCGTCATCATCATCAGTCATCAGTCCCCGGGGCCGGCCTGTGGTATCAGTCATCAGACCCCGGGCGGCCTGTGGTATCAGTCATCAGACCCGTCATCAGTCCCGTCATCATCATCAATCATCAGTCTCCGGGGCTGGCCTGTGGTATCAGTCATCAGACCCCGGGCGGCCTGTGGTATCAGTCATCAGACCCGTCATCAGTCCCGTCATCATCATCAATCATCAGTCTCCGGGGCTGGCCTGTGGTATCAGTCATCAGTCCCGTCATCAGTCCCGTCATCATCATCAGTCGTCAGACCCCGGGATCGGCCTGTGACAGATGAGCTGTGGGAGCTCCCTCAGAGGAGTGGTGATGCTGGGCGGGCTCCCTCAGAGGAGTGGTGATGCTGGGCGGGCTCCCTCAGAGGAGTGGTGACGCTGAGCGGGCTCCCTCAGAGGAGTGGTGATGCTGGGCGGGCTCCCTCAGAGGAGTGGTGATGCTGGGCGGTCTCCCTCAGAGGAGTGGTGACGCTGGGCGGGCTCCCTCAGAGAAGTGGTGATGCTGGGCGGGCTCCCTCAGAGGAGTGGTGATGCTGGGCGGGCTCCCTCAGAGGAGTGGTGACGCTGGGCGGGCTCCCTCAGAGGAGTGGTGACGCTGGGCGGGCTCCCTCAGAGGAGTGGTGACGCTGGGCGGGCTCCCTCAGAGAAGTGGTGACGCTGGGTGGGCTCCCTCAGAGGAGTGGTGACGCTGGGCGGGCTCCCTCAGAGGAGTGGTGACGCTGGGCGGGCTCCCTCAGAGGAGTGGTGACGCTGGGCGGGCTCCAGCAGGAAGGAGGGAGAGACGACTAAGCGGGCTCCAGCAGGAGGGAGAGACGACTGAGCAGGCTCCAGCAGGAAGGAGGGAGAGACGACTAAGCAGGCTCCAGCAGGAAGGAGGGAGGGACGACTGAGCGGGCTCCAGCGGGAAGGAGGGAGGGACGACTGCACGTGCTCCGCACCTGGTCCACTGTTTGTTTCCGCCGGCAGAAATACGCCTGTCTCGGCTCTGCACAAATGTCCACCATAAATCCGGGCCGTGCAACATGAACAATTTATGAATGAAGTGTAATGGCGGCTCGTGATCGCCGCGGCTCTGCGTGACGCCATCACAGCGTGGGAATCCCACTCTAGACTGGTAAATCCCACTCTAGACTGGGCCGGGTCGGACCGCGCCCCGCCAGACCCAGTTCACAATATCAGTTTTCAATTATCGATTAACGGAGGCGCCGTGTCGGCTCGGCCACCTGCAGTGAGCGGGGCCGGACGCCGGTCCAGGTGAGGGAGAGAGAGAGCGGGGAGACCGGGGAGAGGGAGGCGGCGAGAGGAGCCCGCGGCGGTGAGAGGCGGGAGGGACCGAGAGACGCAGCTATGGCGGCGCTGTCTCGGCCGCCGCCGGCGCGCCCCCAGGATCGACACCATCATTAAGGCATATGTTACGAGCTTTTTATGAGCCAACATGAGCCAGAAAGATGGTTGATGGTGATTTTTACAGCCACCCAGCTAATTTTCCGTCTGGTCCGAGTGTGGCCCTCTGCACGGAACCCCGGCCGGCCCGGCAGCAGTCTGTTGTTTGTGCAACTCTGGCCCACTGCACGGAACCCCGGCCGGCCCGGCAGCAGTCTGTTGTTTGTGCAACTCCCCGGCGGAGTGGCAACGTCTCCGGCCCGCGCACCAACCCGCAATGCCACCGGAGCCAGTGTCGCAGCTGTTAAAGTGGTCATTACAAGACCAACAACTTCTGTAATGTCTGTTTATGGTTGTTGTAGCGAACGAGATGACATTTACTGCCTGCCTGAGCCCGATATCGGCCGGTCCGGACGGCCGCTGAGACGGCTCCGATATCTGTCCATCGCCAGACAACTTCCCGGAACATTCCACTGTCCCGGGTCCGAGCCACCGGCCGCGGCAAAAAGCCAGCATTTTCCAGCCAGCAGGGGTTCTGACGGGCCGCGCCGCTGATGGCGGGGCGGGGCCAGCGGCGCGCGCACCAATCAGACGCCGGCCTCGGCTGACCGCCGGCCGCCGCGTGCGCCATCTTGCGGCAGCTGCTGGGTCGGCCGCGGCGAGACCGGCCGGCCGCCGCGCCGCGCCGAGCCCGGATAAAATGGCCGGAGGCAATCGCACACTCATCCTGTAATTAGGTGGCGGCGCTGAGCGGCGCCGGTCACGTGTGAGAGTCGGCCACCGATGGCGTCAGCCTGGTCGGCCGCCCCGCCGCCGCCGGCCGCCGCGCACCGCCGAGACGCGCCGCCGTACCGCCGCGCCCAAAGATAAATTGTCTGGTCAAGTGGCTCATTGATCAGTCTGGCGGCGGTTGGCAGTCAATTGGCAGCCAGGTGGCGGCCGATTGGCAGGCGGGGTGGCGGCCCTGTCGCCTGACCGGCTGTCGCATACGCCCAACCAGGTCCGGGCCGGGGCCTCGGAGGGACAGGTGGCAACACGCACCTCCGCCAGGCTGCACCGTCTCCCTGGAGAGGGGATATGGACTAGGGACCGACACACAGCCAGGGGTCACTTGCCAACGCACTCTAACCGCCGAAACTTACGCTTAGCCGCCGCCCCGGCAGCCACACCGCACAGGTGCTGCCCGAGCTGGTTAGCTTCCTGTGCCGAGACGCATTCTCTCCGCCGCGCCGCCCGGTTACCGTTCTGTTCCGCCACTGCAGTCTCTATGCGGCCCCCGCGCAGCGAACGCCAGTCGGGCTGTCAACAGCAAGGGCTTAGGAATTGCAGGAGCGGAACAATAGCGGGATGAAATGCGAACCGGTGCTCCATCTGCGTTGTTAGGCTGTTTAGTTAGAATATGTATCATTGTGCTGCTGTGCAGCAATTATGCAGCAACATATCATGTTGCAGGTATATTTGAGTCAACATAGCAGCAGAATGCACCCACATACGTTTTAAACTTTTTTGAAGATAAAGATGATTCGCAGAGCTTGCGTGCCTGTCACTTGAAAATAAATGAAGCGCCCGCAGGGTAATGTAGCACTATTTCCAGAAACAAAGACCAGTCTGACGAACTTTGGATAAGTTACATGACATGGGCTATTTATGCGGGCGAACCCCCGAAAGCAAACAATTGTTTTAATGAACTTTAAGATTATTGGGCTTTAAGATTATTGAAACGAATGGTAAATGTTACTTCTAAGTCCAAGACCTGGCAACATCAAATGAAATGATCTGTGTATGCAGACTTGAATTGGTTGGACGCTTAACATACACCGCAAAACATTCTGCTCCTGAGAATAAGCATTTTGAATACGTCAAGGTCCCAATTCATAAGCCTTGTGATGTGAAATGTTACACAAAGTTATCAATAATAAGGGTAACGATATATATGCTTCAATGATACATCGTATTATTCTCCTGAACGCTATCTCTCACGGATAAAATAAAAACACTTTAACAATGGTTTATCGAACAGTCATGAAAAAGCACCATATTAGACATCAAACATTGAAGGCACTTATGGAAATCAGTATGCAAAATAACGTAGTCACGTAGTCCCAGTACACGTAACTGCATACATTAGAACAGCTGCGCATCACATGCCAGCATGCGAAGCGAGTTGCTTAGAATACTGAAATGTTCTGTTGTCTCAGAAATTGGTTACATAGCTCAGTGCCCTGAGGGCGAGTAACACGTTGAGCCGACCAGCTGGATCATTGGACGTCGGGGGAGGGGGAGGAGGAGGAGGATTAACACAGTCGACAAGCCAGGTGAGGCCGGTAGATGGCCTCTGAGCTGGGTGTGAGCGCACCCCGCCTCCGTCAGCGGCCACCGTGCCGGGCATACCGGGCCACCATAAACTAGCCGCACCGCAGAACGCAGCTCGCGCGCCGCGACGCGCCCCTGTCACTTATCCTTCCATCTGCCGGTCGTCCCGTCACCTTCTCCGGGCGCCGCCGTACCTTTATGGTCCCGGTCTGACCCGAAAAAGCGTGGGAAACGGCCGCCTGCCACGGCTCGGAGCGGAGCCGGCCGCAGCCATCACCACCGGAATCCAACTGTCCTGTACTGCAGTGGTGAGACTATGGTGCGAGTGGTCAGCAATCTGTTAACAGGTATGCACTGTGTAGTGAAGAGCCGATCTAGAGCCGGCTCAGTCCTCCGGAAGAAGCCAGAGGAGGACCTATGGAGACCGGAGCGGGCTGACCACACCGCCCGCCCGCCGGCCGCCGGCCACCGGTGGTCGCCGCTGTAAATCTTGGCCGGACGGCCGGGCCATCACCACAGCGGCCCCAGTCCGGCCGTAAACGGACCGTGGGAAAATGTCACACGCCACCGCCCGCGCCATATTCAAGCCTTTCGGCCGTGATGGACTTGGTGTCGTAAAATTGCCTGCCTCCACGGCGCGACATTCCGTCCCGCCCGCCGTTGTCTGTGCGGTCCGCCGCTCGCCGTCTGTGCGCTCCGCCGCCCGCCGTGTCCGGTGTCAGCCGTATTATGTGTGTGTGTATGTGTGTCTGTGTGTGATAGGATGAGCAGTAAGCACCGACCGGACCTCAGGATCAGTGTCGCCGCTCGGTCGGAAGGCGGGGCCGCGGCCGGGAGGTGGCAGGGGTCGCGGCAGGGGTCGGTAGGCACGGTGACAGGGGCTGACCGATGAGCTATCTAGGCTCCCATGCTCACCACTGTCGTTCATTGAGGGCCATCAAGTATCCAGAGTAACTTTGGGTCTGTCCAAATGCCAAGATTTCACTCAACTCTTCACTTTCTTCAGACTATCAACTGGGTACTTATTATCGTGTTTATTAATAATAAGTCGGTACTTATTATCGTGCACAGACCGTTTTATTTTGTTTATTAAAATAAGCTTTAACACCGTCAGCGCGATTCGTCATTCGGGTGACAGGTTATTGAGCTGAAAGCACATGCGAAACTTTATACACTTAGGGGGTACAGGTGCATCCCCCAATGTTCTGGTCTGCATCCCCAGTCTTTCATCTGCATCCCCAATAACATGACTTACTGTCTGTCAGATAGGGTTAAGTGCTTTGGTCATTTTTGGCTGGGGAAGAATGAGACACTACAAATATACAGGGGTGTATGATCATATTCAGTTGAGGGGGCTTCAGCCCTCTCAACTTGTGGCTCAGCCCCCCCCCCCCCAACTTGTCATTCAGCCCCCCTCCAACTTTAAAATAAATATATGTTATAGATGCAACAACAATATTAAAGGAAAAGGGCACAGTACCAACACAACTGACGGGATACAGGTAAATGGTCATAAACACTAAAGAACAACACTACTTATTGACACACAGGTATCCTTTTTCAATTTCAGACACACAAAATGTCAATCTAGGTGCTTACATAAAGAACATGAGCGAAGCAAGAATGGGTGTAGCATATTTCAGTTTTCACATTGTGCGTAGTTCTGGATAATGGACAGGTCACATATTACAATACACCCTTAAATTGGCCAAATGTGTTAAAATTTGAGTATAAATATGTAGGTGAAATTACCGTTTTTCGTTTTTCGTCATCGCTGAAAAACCTTGCAGATGTGGAAACCATAGGCATAGGAACGGGGGAAGGGGCAGGGAGAGGGCGGTGGAAGATGGGGCAGGGGGAGCAGCTGCTACCCCCCCCCCCCCCCCCCCTCAAGAAGTTTGGGAGAAAATATATGGTTTTGACCAATCCTCCCCCCCTCCAAAAAAAAATGTTAAAAATATATATATATATATATATACAAATTGAAAAACAATATGCCTATAAATTAATCAAAAGCGAAGGAAAAAATATTGACACAAATAGTGGACATATTTAGAATCAGCACCCCAAAAAATGTCAAAAATGCAGTTTTGTTTTTAATGAAGTCTACTTCAACTGCAAATTTACCGAAGCTGGGAATAAAGCAAGCAAATGCCTCTCAGTCTCAGAGCACATAGCAGCATGATGTATCTTTAAAAAAATGTAAAAATATACGTAAAAAATGGGGGGGTGTTTACCTGCTACTGCATCCCCATCCAAAAACAAAAAGTTCCGCCCCTGGCTGACAGAGCGCCAAAACGTGAACGAGGCTGCCCGGGCCACAGTCAGACACAGCCACCCAGGCCATGCCAGTCTCCTACCCAGGCGGAACTGCCCTGCAGTGTTCCCCGTGCTCCGGCCCGCGACTCATCTGAGTGTGGCGTGCTGATCTGAGACGCGGCCGGCGAGGCAGTCACGGGAGACACGTCTGTCACGGGAGACACGTCTGTCACGGGAGACACGTCTGTCACGGGAGACACGTCTGTCACGGGAGACACGCCTGTCACGGGAGACACGTCTGTCACGGGAGACACGTCTGTCACGGGAGACACGTATGTCACGAGATACACGTCTGTCACGGGAGACACGTCTGTCACGGGAGATACGTCAGTCACGAGAGACACGTCTGTCACGGGAGACACGTCTGTCACGGGAGACACGTCTGTCACGGGAGACACGTCTGTCACGGGAGACACGTCTGTCACGGGAGACACGTCTGTCACGGGAGACACGTCTGTCACGGGAGACACGTCTGTCACGGGAGACACGTCTGTCACGGGAGACACGTCTGTCACGGGAGACACGTCAGTCACGAGAGACACGTCTGTCACGGGAGACACGTATGTCACGGGAGACACGTCTGTCACGGGAGACACGTCTGTCACGGGAGACACGTCTGTCACGGGAGACACGTCTGTCACGAGATACACGTCTGTCACGGGAGACACGTCTGTCACGGGAGATACGTCAGTCACGAGAGACACGTCTGTCACGGGAGACACGTATGTCACGGGAGACACGTCTGTCACGGGAGACACGTCTGTCACGGGAGACACGTCTGTCACGGGAGACACGTCTGTCACGGGAGACACGTCTGTCACGGGAGACACGTCTGTCACGGGATACACGTCTGTCACGGGATATACGTCAGTCACGAGAGACACGTCTGTCACGGGAGACACGTCTGCCACGGGAGACACGTCTGTCACGGGAGACGTCTGCCACGGGAGACACGTCTGTCACGGGAGACACGTCTGTCACAGGAGATAGTCTGTCACGGGAGACACGTCTGTCACGGGAGACACGTCTGTCACGGGAGACACGTCTGTCACGGTAGACACGTCTGTCACGGGAGACACGTATGTCACAGGAGACACGTATGTCACGGGAGACACGTATGTCACGGGAGACACGTCTGTCACGGGAGACGTCTGTCACGGGAGACACGTCTGTCACGGGAGACACGTCTGTCACGGGAGACACGTCTGTCACGGGAGACACGTATGTCACGGGAAACACGTCTGTCACTGGAGATAGTCTGTCACGGGAGATAGTATGTCACGGGAGACACGTCTGTCACGGGAGACACGTCTGTCACGGGAGACACGTATGTTACGGGAGACACGTCTGTCACGGGAGACACGTCTGCCACGGGAGACACGTCTGCCATGGGAGACACGTATGTCACAGGAGATAGTCTGTCACGGGAGATACGTCTGTCACGGGAGACACGTCTGTCACGGGAGACACGTCTGTCACGGGAGACACGTCTGTCACGGGAGACACGTCTGTCATGGGAGACACGTCTGTCACAGGAGATAGTCTGTCATGGGAGATACGTATGTCACGGGAGACACGTCTGTCACAGGGAGACACGTCTGTCACGGGAGACACGTCTGTCACGGGAGACACGTCTGTCAGCCGTGTGTGCCGTGTGGCACGTCCTGTCGCGGCCAGCAAACAGCGCCCCGGCGAACAATAATGGTATGCTGCCCGTGTAACAAGGTAGCAGACACGGTCAGAGAGGGATACAGTGACCAACTCGGCTCCGAAGCTGGAGGGACCGGGGGGCGGGAGAAGGTGGAACGCACAGGATACTCTACTGACTTGGGACTCTGACAGGACTCAGTGACAGAGGGCGAGTTCTGTAACCACTTTCTCCCAGGAAATCCGCGGAATCCAGGAGAATGAGAGTTCTTTACCATTTTCCATGGCGCGGAATTCCTGGAACTCCGCTTCGTGGAAACGGGAAACTGAAAAGCAGTCCCCGCATCGCGGGCCGTATTTGTCATTGTGACGCTCAGTGATGGCACACTTCGTACAATCATGCCACGGAATAAGGGAAGTTCGCCAATGACGTAACAAAACCACTCATTTTCACAGAAATTCCCGGGATTGAAGTTTGAGAAATCCACACAAAAGAACGCGTCCTTAACTTTCCGTCGGCACCAACAGCCAGCTGCTGAGCGTTTGAGCTGAGGGAGCAGAGGCGATGGCCGCCGGCGTCGGTTTGCCTGCAGCTGCAGACGAGGTGAGGGGCCGCGCTACAGGCTAACGCTCCATCCAACCTCTGACCTCAGCACACCTGACAGGCTAACGCGCCATCCAACCTCTGACCTCAACACACCTTACTGTCGGACTCCTCCGCCAGCTCACGCAATGGCAGATCTGCATAACAACCCCGGGGACCGTGGTCTCCATACGCAGATAATAGTTTATCCTGAAGGAGCCGCTCAGAGAATCAGATGGAATTGGCCGGTTGTTTGTAAATTGCAATGTTGAGCCACATATGGTTAAATGAGGTGATTAGAGCAAAAAATGTAGGAGAAAAGAGTCTGCTAACGCCTGTCACTATATGGTTTCTGTGCTGCGTAGGCATTAGCGCATTGTTACCACCTGGGCAGTTACCACTTACCCCATAGCCGCTTTGGTGGCAAATCACATTCTCTTTAACGTCACTCTGTCTTTATGCAAATGATCACCTTGTTTGTATTCGTCCACCTCGCCCGTGTCTGTTTGTATGGGTGCGCCCTGACTCCCGCCGTCTTATGCATATTTCATGCTGGGGGCCTTTAACTTTGGGAAATTATTCCTCCATAAATCATGACAGCCTCCCTCATCTCATGGCCAATCATGGCTCGGGAAGCCCTCGCATGCGGCAAAACCTCGGCCAGTAAAAACGGCGCGTCCGACTGGACAGCGGCGAGCGGTAATGGCCGACTGAGGCCGGTCTGGAATGTTCTGCTGCCTCCTATCCACCGGCGGCCCACCTGTCCTCATTCGCCTTCCACCCTCTCCACCTCCATTACCTTCCCTCAGGGCCAGTCCGGGAGCGTCGGGGTATCCCCGCGCCAGGAAGCACTGGAGACTAGAGACTGGAGACTAGAGACTAGAGACTGGAGACTGGAGACTAGAGACTAGAGACTAGAGACTAGAGACTAGAGACTAGAGACTAGAGACTAGAGACTAGAGACTAGAGACTAGAGACTAGAGACTGGAGACTGGAGACTAGAGACTAGAGACTAGAGACTAGAGACTAGAGACTAGAGACTAGAGACTAGAGACTAGAGACTGGAGACTGGAGACTGGAGACAGGAGACAGAAGACAGAAGACAGAAGACAGAAGACTGGAGACTGAAGACTGGAGACAGGAGACAGGAGACAGGAGACAGAAGACAGAAGACAGAAGACAGAAGACAGTAGACAGAAGACAGAAGACAGAAGACAGAAGACAGAAGACAGAAGACAGAAGACAGAAGACAGAAGACAGAAGACAGAAGACAGAAGACAGAAGACAGAAGACAGAAGACAGAAGACAGAAGACAGAAGACTGGAGACAGGAGACTGGAGACAGGAGACAGAAGACAGAAGACAGAAGACAGAAGACAGAAGACAGAAGACTGGAGACTGGAGACTGGAGACTGGAGACTGGAGACTAGAGACTAGAGACTAGAGACTAGAGACTGGAGACTGGAGACTGGAGACTGGAGACTAGAGATTAGAGACTAGAGACTAGAGACAGGAGACTGGAGACTGGAGACTGGAGACAGGAGACAGAAGACAGAAGACAGAAGACAGAAGACAGAAGACAGAAGACTGGAGACAGGAGACAGGAGACTGGATACAGGAGACAGGAGACTGGATACAGGAGACATAAGACAGAAGACAGAAGACAGAAGACAGAAGACAGAAGACAGAAGACAGAAGACAGAAGACTGGAGACTGGAGACTGGAAACAGGAGACTGGAGACTGGAGACTGGAGACTGGATACAGGAGACAGGAGACAGGAGACAGGAGACAGGAGACAGGAGACAGGAGACAGGAGACAGGAGACAGGAGACAGGAGACAGGAGACAGGAGACAGGAGACAGGAGACAGGAGACAGGAGACTGGAGACAGGAGACAGGAGACTGGAGACTGGAGACTGGAGACTGGAGACAGGAGACAGGAGACAGGAGACAGGAGACAGGAGACAGGAGACAGGAGACAGGAGACAGGAGACAGGAGACAGGAGACAGGAGACAGGAGACAGGAGACAGGAGACAGACGGCGTTACTTGTTTCTTGGTTTCGTTTTGTTTTGTTCCATGTAATTATGTTGGAGAGGCGCTTTAACTTAAGCTTGTGCTTTTGCGCCGATCCGCAATTGTCTGTTAATTTATATATCTTTTTGTTAAACAAAATCAACTGAAACTGAAACAGGAGACAGGAGACAGGAGACTGGAGACAGGAGACAGGAGACTAGAGACTGGAGACTGGAGACTGGAGACTGGAGACTGGAGACTGGAGACTGGAGACAGGAGACTGGAGACAGGGGACAGGAGACTGGAGACTGGAGACTGGAGACAGGAGACTGGAGACTGGAGACTGGAGACAGGAGACTGGAAACTGGAGACTGGAGACTGGAGACCAGGTGACAGGAGACTGGAGACAGGAGACTGGAGACAAGAGACAGGAGACAGGAGACAGGAGACAGGAGACTGGATACTGGAGACAGGAGACAGGAGACAGGAGACAGGAGACTGGAGACTGGAGACTGGAGACAGGAGACAGGAGACAGGAGACTGGATACTGGAGACAGGAGACAGGAGACAGGAGACAGGAGACAGGAGACTGGAGACTGGAGACAGGAGACTGGAGACTGGAGACAGGAGAATGGAGACTGGAGACAGGATACAGGATACAGGAGACAGGAGACAGGAGACAGGAGACAGGAGACAGGAGACAGGAGACA
The DNA here is from genome assembly GCA_036785665.1 of Chirona hameri. Lineage (NCBI taxonomy): Eukaryota > Metazoa > Arthropoda > Thecostraca > Balanomorpha > Balanidae > Chirona > Chirona hameri. Next base: position 54,195 of record JAXIVJ010005507.1, on the reverse strand, counting down.
GAAGACAGGAGACAGGAGACAGGAGACAGGAGACAGGAGACAGGAGACAGGAGACAGGAGACAGTAGACAGGAGACTGGAGACTGGAGACTGGAGACAGGAGACTGGAGACTGGAGACAGGAGACTGGATACTGGATACTGGATACTGGATACTGGAGACTGGGGACAGGAGACAGGAGACTGGAGACTGGAGACAGGAGACAGGAGGCAGGAGACAGGAGACTGGAGACTGGAGACTGGAGATTGGAGACTGGAGACTGGAGACAGGAGACTGGAGACAGGAGACTGGAGACAGGAGACTGGAGACCAGGTGACAGGTCTGCACCGGTGACACCTGTCATCGCGCGGTGCGTCTCTCAGACCGGAGTGACACGGACACAGCTGAGCGCAGCACGCGCGGTCGCCTCGCGTGAGGCGGCCCGTCAAATGCAGCGCCGCTCCAACAAGGCGATCCGATTAGGCGGACACAATTTGCGCGCATTCTGAACAGGCGGATAGCATATGACGTGGCAGCAGATGCTGCCAGAGGACGGCGAAAACAGAAATGTCACGCCGGGTGCAGCGACCAGCGGAGAGCCGGCACCGCGCAACGTTCTCCTGAGCTTAACACTGACGCAGCTGTGTGTCCCGTATCATAATCATATATCACATCCCGGTCCCTGCCTTCCAGAGTTGACAACAACTTTGCAATATTCCCCAAACACTGCCACAAATTTAATGTGCATTTATGGAATGAATAGTCTTATCAATTAGTGCAAATATGTTGTAGGTATTAATTAATGGATAAGACTGTTTGATTGATGGATTGATAAAACTCATAATTAATCAATTAATTCAATTATGTTGTATTAATTGATAACTCAGCTGATAGAATCATACGTATGAACTAATATTTTTAATGAATGGTAAGAAAGGCTTAGTGATTTTAAGGTCAAATGATTAATAAGGGTTCATTAAAAGTATGAACAAAATAATACAACTAATAAAACATATCTGCATTTATAACAGCAAATGTGATGGTTACAATGTATCAATAAATGACATAGATGACCTTACAGCGTTCAACACGACTTTCACTCCACTTCGATACTATGCAGCGAACGGCTGAAGCGTATCTTCGATACAACTTAAAACCAGTAGCGTACCCAGGATTCGCTCCAGGAGGGGGCAATTTTTGCCCAGGGGGGCATAAAGTACCCCCACCAACAAAAAAAAAATCCACCAGATTTGGCCCACTATATTTTTAAAAGGGCATATTTTCACAATTTTTATCTTTAAAAAATCAAAAAAAAATCATTCATTTTTTTACCAAAGGGGGCACGTACAGACCTTCTGGGGTGTGGGGGGGGGGCAATTGCCCCGTGTGTCCCCCCCCCCCTTGTGTACGCCTATGCTTAAAACCTTAGCAGTTTTATAGGAGACAACACGACATCGGTTGAACTTTAGATACAGCAGTCTGCCAAAAATACGAGCGAAACCGTTCGTGTAACTGTAATCTCTTCCACCTTTAGCAACCGTCTTCTCGATCCCTATTCTGATTCAACGAATTGGGCTAGCCTGAATGACAAAATCCTAATCTAATCTCGAGATACCGACCAATGGCTAATCTGTTTGAATGGAAGCGGCGCGTATCTCGTTGAATGGCGTGGCTGTTTGCGTCGTCCCACCGCCACAGTACCGGTCTAACAAGCTGGG
>JAXIVJ010005507.1:0-50000 GCA_036785665.1 Chirona hameri | reverse complement strand
ACTGGCGGCGGCGGCGGCGCAGCGCTTTGTTGGTTCGTCCGGCGACGCCTCCTGACTTCCTGTGTCGCGGCTACCTGTCTCCCTCTGCTGCTCCATCGGTACGCTGCGTCGAGGGCATATTTACACTGCACCGTGCACATACAGGTGCACACACAGACGGTTCTGTGTACTTGGCTGCAATCTGAAATACAGACCAAATAAATGCGAGGCCCCATTGTCACAGGGTGAAGCCTGTTTCAGATCAACGTCCACTATCCGAACAGGAGCACAAACGCGCGCACGTAGACACAGTTTTGAATATTCTTAACGGGTGAAGAAGTCGCCCAGTACCGTAGCACTGAAGGCTATGGACAGGTTTCATCATTATTTTTTTAGTTTTTTTTTATATTATGACGGTGTTGGATCATGCATATTAATTACACCGTCGGCGTCGCAAAAAGACAAACTAGTGAATTTATCTTGGGACAAGGTCTACCTGCCAAACTCAGGCTGCTTTCTTGCTCCATTGCGTCCCGCATAAATTTGTATATGAAAATGTTGACATGAAAACATGATGACAATTTTTAAGTGAAAAGTCATAGTTTAATAACTGAAGCAGGAACACTGGGTTAAATTCATTATTTATGCAAGTGTGCGCATATGCCGCGTTAAGTTTGCCGTCCACTCGCACTCGCCTAATGACCTAACGGCCGAATTTGCACGCCTAATTCCAGGACATCGTCCTACGCGCCGTCTGGAAAGTCTGGAAAGTTCCAAGAAAGTAAGCAACAGTAGATGTGTGTCCGAGGCAAAAGGGAAAATATTACTCAGCGTCAGCTGAACACGCCTAATCGTGATTTCGGTCGTTAGGCGACAAGTCGGCGCGTTTCCCATAGGCCCCTATGTACACCTTGTTATATTCAGCCGTTAGGCGATTAGGCGAGTGCAGTGAACGGCGACCTTTACATTCGACTTCCTGTTTCTGTTAGGGTCATGCCAAGTTTCCGTCTGCGTGGAAAATTTTCCAAGAATAGTTTATAAGTACGCCTGAATTAACCTTTACTACAACTCGTGGCTCAGTGTTCTTCCATTTCCACCGAGTCATTAATATTGTTATTTGTCGTCGGTGTAGATTATCACAAACCCGCACTCGATAGCATAACGTGACAGATGCCATCAGCCCATCAGCGGACATATGTCTTCCCTGGCGTAGCCGCGTTGAGTCGGGCCGCTCACACAAGTCACGCGCACTGTGTCCCGCCCCTGTGTCGAGATCGCCGGCACATTTGTGCCGCGATGTTGGCGACAAAACGACGCGGTGTCTGCCGGCCTGATCGGATTGCCACCCGCCTCAGGGTGTCCCCGTCCGACCGCCCGGGCGGTGAGCGGTGGGCGGTGGGCGGTGGGCGGCGGCGGTGGGCGGCGGTGTCGCACACTCGGCCGACATTGCACGCGACAGATACCATCAGCCGGCGTCGGTGGTCCGCGCGCGGGCCGCCCGGCCTGTTTGTAGCGGCGGGGCGGGGACACGGGGACACGTCTGTTTGCCGGCCGCACTTGTTCTGCTTGTTAACCCCTTAGTTGGCGGGGCGTCCGAGGAATGCCGTCAGCACGCGGATCGCCGCACCGTGTCGAGAGGGGAGCACACGCCGCCGCTGACGCGCTCAGTCAGCCGTGAGCGACGAGCCGAGACGTCACGTGCGTCGCGCGCCCAGCCGCCCACCTCCCCGTCCACAGCCCTCCCGCGCGCCCACACTCTGACACAGCCCTGTCCGTCCGCCTGCCCCCCCCCCCCCCCCCCCCCACGGCCGGGCTGAACCCCGGGCCCTGGGGAGAGAAGTGACATGACGATGACTCGAGAGTCAGGCCTGACTCGGGTTAACTGACTATCCTGGCTTTTGACTCGCCAGGGGGCCGATTCTCGGCACACCCGGCGGCAACCAAAAGCTGTGTGAACGTGAGGCAACCCAGCCGTGGCATCCACCATCGGCTCAGAGTCGAGAGGTTATCCCACGTGGACATCAGCCGCAACCTTCAACCATCTGAGAGCCAAGGGGTCGGCGGCGGCGGCGGCGGCGGCGGCGAGGCGGCGCGATGTGTTGGCGGCTTCCCTCCCCCGCCCCCCCCCCCCCCCCCCCCCCCCCCCCCCGCCCCCTTCCCCGGCGCCTTCCCGGCCCCTGACAGCCGTCACCGTGGCTGATGGCCGTACGGGATACGGCCATCAGCCACGGTGACGGCTGTCAGGGGCCGGGAAGGCGCCGGGGAAGGGGGCGGGGGGGGGGGCGGGGAGGGAAGCCGCCGACACATCGCGCCGCCTCGCCGCCGCCGCCGCCGCCGCCGAATCACCATGGGCGAGCTGTCAAAACAGTGGGATGCGGCCGCACGGGGGGCCGCAAAACACGCCAAGAATGCCACGCTGGTCGCGCGCAAAAAGGCCGTGTCCGATGACAAAAGGCGCCGGTTAAAGCGACAAATGGCACCGTGAGAAAGCGGAAGACGGGGACACGACTTGTTATTGTCCGGGTATCAGCTCATGGAAAATATCGACACTAAAACGTTACCCACTGCATTCCTGTGTGAGGTGCCTGTCAAGTGGTAGGCATGTACCGTATAGGTACTATCTGCTATATGCATTAATGCAATCACGGTTTTTATAAAAGTACAACATCATCGCTTTAGCAAGTCAATGCCACCACATCAAGCGATGAATTTTATACCATATCATGATCGTTGGGTGAGCGGGAGAAGACTGCCGTTCTGTTATTAGGAAACAGATTATTAATCGGTACATTTGTCTAGAGATTTATGACTGCCGAGTGCTCATTCATCATTGTTCAGTCACGCAATTTGTGACAAGACCGTAAAGGGATATTTATAATACATATGGAAAAAACGATAATAACACAAATGAGTTAGGAACTTTGGAAAACTGGCACGATGTGTTGTAAATAGATGACATGGGAGATTTCATTAATTATTTTTTTCGCGTATCGGTAATATCTACAAATCAGAGTGGCTGTAAAAGGCACACATAGGTGCCGTTTTCCTTGTCACGCAATAAAAGACTTAACCCGCCATTGACTGGGGAGGGGGGGCGTTTAACGCCCCCTCTGATTAATTTTCGCAATAGCTGAACAACTAATAGCGCTATTAACGTGAAACTTCGGCTACCTTCTTATACATCATGTTTACGTCTTGTGTGCAAACATTAAAAAAATCGTCGGAATTTTTTTCGAGTTAAAGCGAATTTAGTGACGTCACTACACACGAGTTTTACACCAAAATCAGCTAAACTTTGCCAGGTCGTACAAATGCCACATTTGAAGAAAAATGCAATAAAAACGCAAAAAGATAGCAAATTGCAACAGCTACAAGCTGGCTATCTCTGATTTTGGTAAATTTTAGTTTTTGACCCCCAAAAACTTTTAAAACATTTTGTTTAGGGGAAATTATCACAAAATATTTTTTTTCTAAAATATTAACAAAAAACGGAAGATATATCAGAGAACCATACATAGGCAACTACGATACCAAATTTCACACTGATATCTCCATTTTTGACTGGCTTATGGCATCTAAAGTATGGGTAACTCATGACGTCATATTTTGAAATTGCGTTTTTTGGCTTTTATTGACTAGATACAGACAAATAAATGCCACCAATATATTTATGAGACAAAACCGGCCTATCAACATGCTTTTGTTATATACATTTAACAATTTAAAATGTTGACCTTCGGTGACCTGAACTTGACCTGAAATTGGCATTTACTTCACGTAAATGAAGTCAGGTGGTAAAATGACTAATACGTGGAAAATAACTCATAAAACATGTGTTGCATGACTTTCGTAGATATTTTTTGCATAGTGACCTTTTGTGACCTGACCTTGACCTTGGCCAACAATCTCACTTTAGCTCATGCGGGATATGTATCATACCTTTAGCAGCACTTTGGGTGAAACTGGTCGCAATCGAAGGCTGGATGATTGCGACCAGTTGGATGGAAAGTATGGCCCATAAACTCAAATACACCGATTTTGACACTTTACTTGACCGTGACCTGACATTTGACCTCACTGTGGAATCGTGAACTTTCCAGACAGTCTGTCTGCGTGCGCGTGTGCGCCGGGGGTGGCGCCAGACCGGCCGCCAATCAGCGGTCGCCACGCGCAGCGGACGTGGCCTGACCCCGGGCCGGTGGGCGGCCAGGTCAGGGCGGAGTGAGCGGTGCCGGGGTGCCCGGTGGAGCACGGTCGAAGGCAGAGCGTGCGCGGTGCGGCGCGTCAAGTCTAATGTAACTGTTCGTTTTCTAACCTGACTGCAAGTTGTTCTGTTAATATACTACACTCACTTTGACATTTTTAGCATGCTTTAGATTCGTCTCATTGAGATCTTTCAATCGCCGCCTTGCGCGTCTCGCTGCGATCATTGGTTCGGAAGATAACAAGGGGAGCGTGTACCCCCCCCCCCCCCCCCAGACAATGGCGTTCTGCTGAGACCCCAGTCAATGCCGGGTTAAGGCCCGGTATCCCCCCCCCGTCAATGGCGTTCTGCTGAGACCCCAGTCAATGCCGGGTTAAGTCAGTGGCAGGCTCATAATACAATTCACCACCATATAATATATTCGATACAAATACATGCACTTTCAATCAATGTATTTAATTGCGAGTATTAGTAGTTGGGTAGAGATGACTCTGAATGGCCGGTGAATGAATGAGAGGGTGACCACTGTCGACACTGTCGACAGGTGCAGTATAACTCAACTCAGCCGGCCACCATGCGGCCTGTCCGCAGAGGCTCGCCGCTGAAACAGCTCCTTACAACGTGGCCAAATTGTCGCCATCATTTGCGTGCGTGCAGCACGTGCCACAACATAGGAGGCGAGTCGGGACCGCCGCACAAAGCGACAGTGAGGTGTGTGCCTGCCTGCAAGTCTGGCACATCGTTTCGCGACCCAGCGAAGGGTGCCTGTGTCAGTCTCTGACCTACAGTACAGCGCTGTCGTGCGAACATCTCGACTGCACTCACCAGTCACCACAAACTTATTATTTATCCCAACAAGTCAACAGTAGATCGTGATCACTGACCACACCCCTGATCAGGCGTAACACAAACTGTGTGTGGTATTTTATTAATCAAGCTGTGGATTTAAAACAGCCGGTGTCAAGTGAAGTGAATCCATCCGGTAGCCAGCCAAGCCCAACAGCACTTATTTAGTGGCGCTCGTTAGAACTTTGGCAGTTAATTTATCCGTCCTCCGGAGCAATGCAGCTGGTTCGTCACTTAGCATCTGACTTGCCAGCACTGACAGGGCAGGCTCGGGTTGTTTCCGATAGCACCTGACTTGCCAGCACTGACGGGGCAGGCTCGGGTTGTTTCCGATAGCACCTGACTTGCCAGCACTGACAGGGCAGGCTCGGGTTGTTTCCAATAGCACCTGACTTGCCAGCACTGACGGGGCAGGCTCGGGTTGTTTCCGATAGCACCTGACTTGCCAGCACTGACGGGGCAGGCTCGGGTTGTTTCCGATAGCACCTGACTTGCCAGCACTGACGGGGCAGGCTCGGGTTGTTTCCGATAGCACCTGACTTGCCAGCACTGACAGGGCAGGCTCGGGTTGTTTCCAATAGCACCTGACTTGCCAGCACTGACAGGGCAGGCTCGGGTTGTTTCCAATAGCACCTGACTTGCCAGCACTGACAGGGCAGGCTCGGGTTGTTTCCGATAGCATCTGACTTGCCAGCACTGACAGGGCAGGCTCGGGTTGTTTCCAATAGCACCTGACTTGCCAGCACTGACAGGGCAGGCTCGGGTTGTTTCCAATAGCATCTGACTTGCCAGCACTGGCAGGGCAGGCTCGGGTTGTTTCCGATAGCACCTGACTTGCCAGCACTGACAGGGCAGGCTCGGGTTGTTTCCGAGTTGGTTGTGGGATAACCAGAGACAGGTCGCACATGTCACCGTATAGGTCACATGGCGTGTGTGTGCTTAACGGATCCTGACTGATAATTTAGGCGCATTCCATTTTTGTAATTGGAGCTAATTCCACGACGAATAACTAATAAGCTCTAATTCCATTTGTCACTTGCGGATTTAGAAAGGTATTTCAATTGGGAGGCCGGTTTAAGGTCACGTAAGATTGCATTATCTTTCTTAGAGATAAGTTGATTGCAGTAAATACATCTCGGTGATCATAACCAGCCAAAGATAGATAGGTATAGGCGCAGCCAGTCGAGGGTTATGTGAATATGAAATGAGGCAAGTGCAATGTTATTGCAGGCATATCTTCTGGAAGCATTTTATTTCTCAGAGCTTACCACTCCGATAACAATTTATAACAAAGCATAACTGTAACATTAATGCTCAATATTGTATCGAAGCTACATCATGAAAAACGTAGCACATCGTATGCTATTAGCTCGCGATAAAAAATTATACCAATGCAATCTGAAGTACCCAAAACATCAACCACAATATTCTGCGCACTTTTTACCGTTACCGACAACGGCTGGAACAGGCTGCGGCTGCACCGAGCAGTTGACAGTCATATCTCGCCGCCATCACAATAATCTTGTAAACTTATTAATTGGCCTGGTTATTGCAGCCATTATAGTCTGCAAGCAAACGTGTGTGCAGCGATCGATCCTCCCAAGCCGATTACGCCCAGAACACACACACACACACAGACACACAGACACACAGACACGCGCGCACACACACAGACACACAGACACACAGACACACAGACACACAGACACACACACACACACACACACACACACACACACACACACACACACACACACACACACACACACACACACACACACACACACACACACACACACACACACACACACACACACACACACACACACACACACACACACACACACACACACACACACACACACACACACACACACACACACACACACACACACACACACACACACACACACACACACACACACACACACACACACACACACACACACACACACACACACACACACACACACACACACACACACACACACACACACACACACACACACACACACACACACACACACACACACACACACACACACACACACACACACACACACACACACACACACACACACACACACACACACACACACACACACACACACACACACACACACACACACACACACACACACACACACACACACACACACACACACACACACACACACACACACACACACACACACACACACACACACACACACACACACACACACACACACACACACACACACACACACACACACACACACACACACACACACACACACACACACACACACACACACACACACACACACACACACACACACACACACACACACACACACACACACACACACACACACACACACACACACACACACACACACACACACACACACACACACACACACACACACACACACACACACACACACACACACACACACACACACACACACACACACACACACACACACACACACACACACACACACACACACACACACACACACACACACACACACACACACACACACACACACACACACACACACACACACACACACACACACACACACACACACACACACACACACACACACACACACACACACACACACACACACACACACACACACACACACACACACACACACACACACACACACACACACACACACACACACACACACACACACACACACACACACACACACACACACACACACACACACACACACACACACACACACACACACACACACACACACACACACACACACACACACACACACACACACACACACACACACACACACACACACACACACACACACACACACACACACACACACACACACACACACACACACACACACACACACACACACACACACACACACACACACACACACACACACACACACACACACACACACACACACACACACACACACACACACACACACACACACACACACACACACACACACACACACACACACACACACACACACACACACACACACACACACACACACACACACACACACACACACACACACACACACACACACACACACACACACACACACACACACACACACACACACACACACACACACACACACACACACACACACACACACACACACACACACACACACACACACACACACACACACACACACACACACACACACACACACACACACACACACACACACACACACACACACACACACACACACACACACACACACACACACACACACACACACACACACACACACACACACACACACACACACACACACACACACACACACACACACACAACACACACACACACACACACACACACACACACACACACACACACACACACACACACACACACACACACACACACACACACACACACACACACACACACACACACACACACACACACACACACACACACACACACACACACACACACACACACACACACACACACACACACACACACACACACACACACACACACACACACACACACACACACACACACACACACACACACACACACACACACACACACACACACACACACACACACACACACACACACACACACACACACACACACACACACACACACACACACACACACACACACACACACACACACACACACACACACACACACACACACACACACACACACACACACACACACACACACACACACACACACACACACACACACACACACACACACACACACACACACACACACACACACACACACACACACACACACACACACACACACACACACACACACACACACACACACACACACACACACACACACACACACACACACACACACACACACACACACACACACACACACACACACACACACACACACACACACACACACACACACACACACACACACACACACACACACACACACACACACACACACACACACACACACACACACACACACACACACACACACACACACACACACACACACACACACACACACACACACACACACACACACACACACACACACACACACACACACACACACACACACACACACACACACACACACACACACACACACACACACACACACACACACACACACACACACACACACACACACACACACACACACACATGTATATTTTTTCCGCCTCTCCAATACTTGCTTAATGATACATGATTCGCTTAATGTAACTGCCTACTAATAGCAGTGAAACCCGACTTGTTGTTTGCAGCGAATGTCATAAAATGGTCACGGATGGTCATAAATGTCAATTGAAACCGTTGTCTGTCTGTCCATCATTGCCGTCGTGAGCACCTGCAGCTCCGAAGGTGCGTCACACCCGGCTCTTAGCGGCGCTGCTGGAGGCGGCTTACAGGCTCTCTGGTTCTTCTCACCCACACAGCCGGATCAGATAGACGGGCAGCCAGAGGTGGTGATAGTGCATCTGACACGCTCGCAGAAAGGGACCGGGTGCAGTCACTGTCTGGACATTGAGTGAACAGGTGTCTGGACTGTCTCGACAGGCAGAACAGGACAGGGGTGACTGTCTGGACATATAGAACAGAGCGACCGAGATGGCCGTCTAGACATTGAGTGAACACTAGCGGATCCAGGGGGGGGGGGGCAAAGCGGCCATCCCCCCCCCCCCCAAAGCGCCTGAAATCGGCGCAAAATGGACACATTTCCTGATATAGAAGAAAATCTAAACAACTTTTACTAAGGAAAGTTTGTTTAAATCAGCTATCAATGCATAAGCAAGCGAAATCCGATGAGCTTTCAGAATTGTGTGCTACTTTTTTGGAATTTGGGTTCCCAAACCACCCGTGCCCCCACCACCGTTCTGGATCCGCCAATGAGTGAACATGTCTTGGTATCTGCAGAAACAGAACAGAGAGGTGAGGTGACTTTCTGGACATTGAGTGAGCAGATTCTGGACTGGCTGGATAGACCGAACACAAGGACCAGGAATAGGATAATTGCACATTGCGTGAACAAAAATATATGCGAACATATGTCAACTGAACAGGCAGAATATAGAAACTGAACACACTATCAAGACGCGCCGAGTGGACAGCCTACACCGACTGGACAGATCAGCTCGGCATCACTACACACAGACAGACACATGCCATATAAGGCATCGCTCATCAACCCACCCAGGATTGCAGCTTAGCTTATGTTCATTTTCAGATTTTGTCCCACTTTTTCTGATGTTGTCCCACTTAACAATACTAACGCCATGTCACTTGCATTAATTAACACAAATGTGAGTTTAGGGAAACAGCTTAAAATCCATTTTTTTTAATAAATAACCATTCTACAAATAAAGCAAGCCTTCATGCTATCATCCTGAAATCTGCTGTTGGAAGTAGACTAGCTGAGGTCGAGAGAGGGTCGGAGTGAGAGGCGCGGGCGCAGCTGGGCGGCGGAAATGTGGTGGTCGGCAAAGTCGGCCAGGACCGGCCGGCCGGTACACGAGGATCAGGCGCCGCCCGGGGCCGGTACACGAGGATCAGGCGCCGCCCGGGGCCGGTACACGAGGATCAGGCGCCGTCCGGGGCCGATACACGAGTATGGCGCCGTCCGGGGCCGGTACACGAGGATCAGGCGCCGTCCGGGGCCGGTACACGAGGATGGCGCCGTCCGGGGCCGGTACACGAGGATGGCGCCGTCCGGGGCCGGTACACGAGGATCAGGCGCCGTCCGGGGCCGGTACACGAGGATGGCGCCGTCCGGGGCCGGTACACGAGGATCAGGCGCCGTCCGGCCACACGGACGGAGGCGGCCCAAGACGGACCCGGCGGAGGCTGACAGACCATATAGAGATACACGATGATTGAGGTGTACGGGCGCACCGAGTACCGACTACTAAGTCATACAGCGCAGAGATACACCACTACCCGCAGATACACACGGTGGATGAAAACCCGGTATAGCTGTGGAGTGTTATTTGGTAACGGATTCGGTTCCAGTGATCAGTAGAAACCGACGACTTCGTCATGGGGCTCAACTCTCAGAGCTCACCCCAATGAATTATCAGACCGGACTGTTCCAAAAACCAGTGAGAGTTTGACATAAAAGTGGCTCAATGGTGGAACTACAGAAGTCAAGGGGCGCGATGAACTTCATCTACAGAACTTTAACTTCATCTCTAAACCTTTGGGAATTCTTGGGGATGCCGTTTGGGGAAAATGCCCGTGCACTCAGAACCAGCTGCCAACTACACGTCAAAGTAGATGGCTGACTTTGGCCGGTGTTCGTATAATGCGACCGCTGTTCGTGTGACTGGTATGACAAATCGCCAAACTTACTAGACGGTCACGGAAAGTTTTCAGACACCTTCTCTGAAGAAAAAAGAACAGCAAACGGCAAGTTTGTTTTACTTACGAAAGCTTCCGACTTGCGAAGACCTGCGTTCTTCGAAAGTTTCCGGAGAAATCTGAAGCTCCGAAGCAGACTTGTAAACGATTCACGGTGAATCGACTCACGATTCAAGAATCACATCATTTGACGAAGAATCACAGGTGAATCGATTCATTTTACGCAAACATCAATGTGAATCATGAGTTGAATCATTGGCGCTGCGTAGAATCACCAAATGAATCGATTCAAACCGATTGTACGAGGAAAAAAATCGGAGTTTCATATTGTACGAAGTAGGTACTAGGCAGGCACTGTTGGTAGTTCATGTGATGAAACCCTGCCAACAGAGCATTCATGATGCCTGATTTAGGCTATTACCTGCTTATCTACCGAGATCATAATTACCTGGGAGAAGACTGCAGAGCATACCATTGAACACATTAGGGGTACACTACCTGTCTATAATTGCACGTGGACCATGCATCAGAATCAGAATCAGAGTTGAATCATTGCGCTGCGCCGTGAATCACTGGTGAATCAATTCCCTTTACGCTGAATGGTTATTTGTATCAGAATCGAATCATTGAGGTTTCACGGGAATCACTGATGAATCAATTCATTAACAAAAGGAATCGTTTACAAGTCTGCTCCGAATAAATACGTTTTACGTCCCTTGGGCCGGCGGTTCTTGGAAGTTCTCGACATATAAATATTTAATGCTGTTCTTCTTAAAGCAAAGCTTAACGGTTTCGAAACTCTTATGAAACCAGTTTCCGCCCCATTTTCTGATATTGGGGCCGGTAGCGTGCTCGGTCGGGTCGGGTCTGGCCGGGGCCCAGGCTTACCTGTGTCATCAGCCGGTCGGCGCCGGTACCCTCCTCGTCTTTGAAGATGACGTCCTCACTGTAATTTGGCACCAGCTCACGGAATCGGGGGTCCTGCCGTGGGATGGCGCCCTCGGCCAGCCCGGAGGCGCCCAGCGTGTTCTCGCTGACGTTTGGCACGTGCTGCTTGTAGACGAGCGGTGTGAGTTTGCGCGGCGAGCGACGCCGGTAGTGTCCGCGGCCCGGCGCGCAGGCCAGCGCGTCGGCGACCAGCAGCCAGACCAGCAGCACGTGCCGACAGCAGCGCATGGCGGCCGGCGCAGCGCCGACGGGCATCTCAGCCGGTGGCCGGCATCCCGTGTGTCCGCGCCTCGCCACCCACCTCGCCCTGCGTCGCTCCCACTGGCTCGATCAGCTCCGCCGCATAAACTGCTCACAGTGCAGCTCAGCCGGTCAGCGCCGCCCCGAGTCACCTCACTCCAACACGCACAGCGCCGGCCGCCGTCCGGCGGGTCGGACAGGTCAGACGGGTCAGGCGCGCGGCGCCGCCGGTCCGGAGACTGACTGCCCTCAGACTGCCCGCTGGTCCTCCACTCCAGCCAGCCCGGACGCGCTGTGACGTCGAGACAGCTGCAGTCCCCTATAGCACTGGCCGGCCGTGGCTCGGTCACCCTGTGGCTGCTGCCCGTGTCCGGTCGGTCGGTCAGTGGCTACTGCGGCCGGCGGCAGCCCAGCGGTCGACGGCGGCGGCGGCGGCCGGGCGGCGCTCTCCCATTGGCCGGCCGGGAAGCGCGGGGTCCGGCCGCCACCTCCGACCCAAGTGTCAGCGCCGACCGCCGAGAGCCGCGCTGGAGCCGGGCCGAGGCGATTAATTACAGAGCCGAGTGCGGGCGGGCTGCGGTACTTAGCGGTCTCTCGAGCGGCCCTCGAGCGACCCCCGGCCGCGTGCATCCTCTGCTCTCTGTCACACGCCGGCACCGGATGCACACCGTGCATACAGAGAGATGCCGCGATCGGGATCAGAGGCTGTGATAGGCCGACCGCTGACTGCTGCGCTGCGGGCTGCGCGCTTTACGAGGCACAAATTGCATCATTCGTCCCGTACCCTGCGTCATGATAAAGAACAGCCATGAGTTGCAGCCATGAAAACCATGCGTGGCTAGTTTGTCCTGTGCCGAGAATGGATGGCGTCGGCGCGCATAGTGCTCGGGCGCTCTTTCAAGCCGAACCTAAGATAATTAAATAATCATAACGTGCAGCCCGCGTAGAGATGTAGCGTTAATGTGCAGCCAGCCCAATCGGCATTCATGTTCGTGCATGCCCAACCATCATCACTGTAATTTATAGTTTCGCCATGAAATCTCGGAAACGTGCATATACTTACGACCTTACTTGAGGCTCTCCTGATATTAAACAACGCGATTAGCTCTGCGGGGTATCCCTCCAAATCAGCATACAAATGCCGGGCAAAATACTTCTTGGTGTCAAGAGTTGAGGTACTACAGGGTGATTGGGAAAAATTTATACAAATTTAATTGACTTCTAGCTTCCAAACGAGATGTAACAGAGGCATAATTAAGCCAGCAATTTGGAGCTTATATATTTATTTTCAACTTATATATCTCTCAAAGAACACACCACAAGCTTTGGCAATGTTTTCACCAATCTGTTTCAGCTCCCGACGGACACGAGCCATCACTGCACCCATATTATCAGCCTCAAAGCTTTCAGCATGCATCGGGACTTAAGCAGGCCCGTGTTGACGTGTTCTACAGGTTGGATTTGTGGCGCTACAAGTAGGCTACCGTTTTCTACAATGACCGGGATTTCCATTTCTTTCAGTCCTTCCAGCCCATTGCCTTAGCTTCAGTCCATTTTAAAACGTTTCTTATCTTATTTCAACTTTTATCGTCAGTGGTGACTGGGACTCGTTTTCGGCGTCTATAGCATAAGTTAGCTTTCTCTTCAGACTTTTGCTGATGCAGGACCGGTTAACACCGAATTTGAGTGCAGCCTGTCACCGCGAGGTACCCACTTTGCATGCCTGTCCCCTGTGGCTTTCCTCCTTGCTCAGTGCTCATGTTCGGACCTTCCTGACACTTTCCTTCCCTTTTACCAATGTATCACCTTTACTCATTCTTTTGACTATTGAAATGTCATTGTTTTCTAAATAACCCTATTTCGGAATGATTATATGAGAAAAGCATTGATGTGGTGATGATTGGTGTTTTAGTGCGCCACCACTGCGGTGGTTATGTGGCGCCCACTGAGAAAAGCATTGATCTGATGATGATTGGTGCTTTAGTGCACCACCACTGCGGTGGTTATATGTGGCGCCCAATGAGAAAAGCATTGATCTGATGATGATTGGTGCTTTAGTGCGCCACCACTGCGGTGGTTATATGTGGCGCCCACTGAGAAAAGCATTGATCTGATGATGATTGGTGCTTTAGTGCGCCACCACTGCGGTGGTTATATGTGGCGCCCACTGAGAAAAGCATTGTTCTGATAATGATTGGTGCTTTAGTGCGCCACCACTGCGGTGGTTGTATGTGGCGCCCACTGAGAAAAGCATTGCGTTGATGATGATTGGTGCTTTAGTGCGCCACCACTGCGGTGGTTATATGTGGCGCTCACTGAGAAAAGCATTGCTCTGATGATGATTGGTGCTTTAGTGCGCCACCACTGCGGTGGTTATATGTGGCGCCCACTGAGAAAAGCATTGATGTGGTGATGATTGGTGTTTTAGTGCGCCACCACTGCGGTGGTTATATGTGGCGCCCACTGAGAAAAGCATTGGTGTAGTGATGATTGGTGTTTTAGTGCGCCACCACTGCGGTGGTCATATGTGGCGCCCACTGAGAAAAGCATTGATGTGGTGATGATTGGTGTTTTAGTGCGCCACCACTGCGGTGGTTATGTGGCGCCCACTGAGAAAAGCATTGCTGTAGTGATGATTGGTCCTTTAGTGCCCCACCACTGCGGTGGTTATGTGTGGCGCCCACTGAGAAAAGCATTGATGTGGTGATGATTGGTGTTTTAGTGCGCCACCACTGCGGTGGTTATATGTGGCGCCCACTGAGAAAAGCATTGATCTGATGATGATTGGTGCTTTAGTGCGCCACCACTGCGGTGGTTATATGTGGCGCCCACTGAGAAAAGCATTGATGTGGTGATGATTGGTGTTTTAGTGCGCCACCACTGCGGTGGTTATATGTGGCGCCCACTGAGAAAAGCATTGATGTAGTGATGATTGGTGTTTTAGTGCGCCACCACTGCGGTGGTCATATGTGGCGCCCACTGAGAAAAGCATTGATGTGGTGATGATTGGTGTTTTAGTGCGCCACCACTGCGGTGGTTATGTGGCGCCCACTGAGAAAATCATTGATGTGGTGATGATTGGTGTTTTAGTGCGCCACCACTGCGGTGGTTATATGTGGCGCCCACTGAGAAAAGCATTGATGTAGTGATGATTGGTGTTTTAGTGCGCCACCACTGCGGTGGTTATGTGGCGCCCACTGAGAAAAGTATTGATCTGATGATGATTGGTGCTTTAGTGCGCCACCACTACGGTGGTTATATGTGGCGCCCACTGAGAAAAGCATTGATGTGGTGATGATTGGTGTTTTAGTGCGCCACCACTGCGGTGGTTATATGTGGCGCCCACTGAGAAAAGCATTGATCTGATGATGATTGGTGCTTTAGTGCGCCACCACTGCGGTGGTTATATGTGGCGCCCACTGAGAAAAGCATTGATGTGGTGATGATTGGTGGTTTAGTGCGCCACCACTGCGGTGGTTATGTGGCGCCCACTGAGAAAAGCATTGATCTGATGATGATTGGTGCTTTAGTGCGCCACCACTGCGATGGTTATGTGGCGCCCACTGAGAAAAGCATTGATGTGGTGATGATTGGCGCTTTAGTGCGCCACCACTGCGGTGGTTATATGTGGCGCCCACTGAGAAAAGCATTGATCTGATGATGATTGGTGCTTTAGTGCGCCACCACTGCGGTGGTTATGTGGCGCCCACTGAGAAAAGCATTGATGTGGTGATGATTGGTGTTTTAGTGCGCCACCACTGCGGTGGTTATGTGTGGCGCCCACTGAGAAAAGCATTGATGTGGTGATGATTGGTGTTTTAGTGCGCCACCACTGCGGTGGTTATGTGTGGCGCCCACTGAGAAAAGCATTGATCTGATGATGATTGGTGCTTTAGTGCGCCAACACTGCGGTGGTTATATGTGGCGCCCACTGAGAAAAGCATTGATGTGGTGATGATTGGTGTTTTAGTGCGCCACCACTGCGGTGGTCATATGTGGCGCCCACTGAGAAAAGCATTGATGTGGGGATGATTGGTGTTTTAGTGCGCCACCACTGCGGTGGTTATGTGGCGCCCACTGAGAAAAGCATTGATGTAGTGATGATTGGTTCTTTAGTGCGCCACCACTGCGGTGGTTATGTGTGGCGCCCACTGAGAAAAGCATTGATGTGGTGATGATTGGTGTTTTAGTGCGCCACCACTGCAGTGGTTATATGTGGCGCCCACTGAGAAAAGCATTGATCTGATGATGATTGGTGCTTTAGTGCGCCACCACTGCGGTGGTTATATGTGGCGCCCACTGAGAAAAGCATTGATGTGGTGATGATTGGTGTTTTAGTGCGCCACCACTGCGGTGGTTATATGTGGCGCCCACTGAGAAAAGCATTGATGTAGTGATGATTGGTGTTTTAGTGCGCCACCACTGCGGTGGTTATATGTGGCGCCCACTGAGAAAAGCAATGTTCTGATGATGATTGGTGCTTTAGTGCGCCACCACTGCGGTGGTTATATGTGGCGCCCACTGAGAAAAGCATTGCTTTGATGATGATTGGTGCTTTAGTGCGCCACCACTGCGGTGGTTATATGTGGCGCCCACTGAGAAAAGCATTGCTCTGATGATGATTGGTGCTTTAGTGCGCCACCACTGCGGTGGTTATGTGTGGCGCCCACTGAGAAAAGCATTGATGTGGTGATGATTGGTGTTTTAGTGCGCCACCACTGCGGTGGTTATATGTGGCGCCCACTGAGAAAAGCATTGATGTGGTAATGATTGGTGTTTTAGTGCGCCACCACTGCGGTGGTTATATGTGGCGCCCACTGAGAAAAGCATTGATGTAGTGATGATTGGTGTTTTAGTGCGCCACCACTGCGGTGGTCATATGTGGCGCCCACTGAGAAAAGCATTGATGTGGTGATGATTGGTGTTTTAGTGCGCCACCACTGCGGTGGTTATGTGGCGCCCACTGAGAAAAGCATTGATGTAGTGATGATTGGTGCTTTAGTGCGCCACCACTGCGGTGGTTATGTGTGGCGCCCACTGATAAAAGCATTGATGTGGTGATGATTGGTGTTTTAGTGCGCCACCACTGCGGTGGTTATATGTGGCGCCCACTGAGAAAAGCATTGATGTGGTGATGATTGGTGTTTTAGTGCGCCACCACTGCGGTGGTTATATGTGGAGCCCACTGAGAAAAGCATTGATGTAGTGATGATTGGTGCTTTAGTGCGCCACCACTGCGGTGGTTATATGTGGCGCCCACTGAGAAAAGCATTGATTTGATGATGATTGGTGCTTTAGTGCGCCACCACTGCGGTGGTTATATGTGGCGCCCACTGAGAAAAGCATTGTTCTGATGATGATTGGTGCTTTAGTGCGCCACCACTGCGGTGGTTATATGTGGCACCCACTGAGAAAAGCATTGCTTTGATGATGATTGGTGCTTTAGTGCGCCACCACTGCGGTGGTTATATGTGGCGCTCACTGAGAAAAGCATTGCTCTGATGATGATTGGTGCTTTAGTGCGCCACCACTGCGGTGGTTATATGTGGCGCCCACTGAGAAAAGCATTGATGTGGTGATGATTGGTGTTTTAGTGCGCCACCACTGCGGTGGTTATATGTGGCGCCCACTGAGAAAAGCATTGGTGTAGTGATGATTGGTGTTGTAGTGCGCCACCACTGCGGTGGTCATATGTGGCGCCCACTGAGAAAAGCATTGATGTGGTGATGATTGGTGTTTTAGTGCGCCACCACTGCGGTGGTTATGTGGCGCCCACTGAGAAAAGCATTGATGTAGTGATGATTGGTCCTTTAGTGCGCCACCACTGCGGTGGTTATATGTGGCGCCCACTGAGAAAAGCATTGATGTGGTGATGATTGGTGTTTTAGTGCGCCACCACTGCGGTGGTTATATGTGGCGCCCACTGAGAAAAGCATTGATCTGATGATGATTGGTG
Organism: Chirona hameri; assembly: GCA_036785665.1. Lineage (NCBI taxonomy): Eukaryota > Metazoa > Arthropoda > Thecostraca > Balanomorpha > Balanidae > Chirona > Chirona hameri. The sequence continues at coordinate 31,455 of JAXIVJ010005507.1, read as the reverse complement.
CTTTAGTGCGCCACCACTGCGGTGGTTATATGTGGCGCCCACTGAGAAAAGCATTGATGTGGTGATGATTGGTGTTTTAGTGCGCCACCACTGCGGTGGTTATATGTGGCGCCCACTGAGAAAAGCATTGATGTAGTGATGATTGGTGTTTTAGTGCGCCACCACTGCGGTGGTTATATGTGGCGCCCACTGAGAAAAGCATTGTTCTAATGATGATTGGTGTTTTAGTGCGCCACCACTGCGGTGGTTATATGTGGCGCCCACTGAGAAAAGCATTGCTTTGATGATGATTGGTGCTTTAGTGCACCACCACTGCGGTGGTTATGTGGCGCCCACTGAGAAAAGCATTGATCTGATGATGATTGGTGCTTTAGTGCGCCACCACTGCGGTGGTTATATGTGGCGCCCACTGAGAAAAGCATTGATGTGGTAATGCTTGGTGTTTTAGTGCGCCACCACTGCGGTGGTTATATGTGGCGCCCACTGAGAAAAGCATTGATGTAGTGATGATTGGTGTTTTAGTGCGCCACCACTGCGGTGGTCATATGTGGCGCCCACTGAGAAAAGCATTGATGTGGTGATGATTGGTGTTTTAGTGCGCCACCACTGCGGTGGTTATGTGGCGCCCACTGAAAAAAGCATTGATGTAGTGATGATTGGTGCTTTAGTGCGCCACCACTGCGGTGGTTATGTGTGGCGCCCACTGATAAAAGCATTGATGTGGTGATGATTGGTGTTTTAGTGCGCCACCACTGCGGTGGTTATATGTGGCGCCCACTGAAAAAAGCATTGATGTGGTGATGATTGGTGTTTTAGTGCGCCACCACTGCGGTGGTTATATGTGGCGCCCACTGAGAAAAGCATTGATGTAGTGATGATTGGTGTTTTAGTGCGCCACCACTGCGGTGGATATGTGGCGCCCACTGAGAAAAGTATTGATCTGATGATGATTGGTGCTTTAGTGCGCCACCACTGCGGTGGTTATATGTGGCGCCCACTGAGAAAAGCATTGATGTGGTGATGATTGGTGTTTTAGTGCGCCACCACTGCGGTGGTTATATGTGGCGCCCACTGAGAAAAGCATTGATCTGATGATGATTGGTGCTTTAGTGCGCCACCACTGCGTTGGTTATGTGGCGCCCACTGAGAAAAGCATTGATGTGGTGATGATTGGCGCTTTAGTGCGCCACCACTGCGGTGGTTATATGTGGCGCCCACTGAGAAAAGCATTGATCTGATGATGATTGGTGCTTTAGTGCGCCACCACTGCGGTGGTTATGTGGCGCCCACTGAGAAAGGCATTGATGTGGTGATGATTGGTGTTTTAGTGCGCCACCACTGCGGTGGTTATGTGTGGCGCCCACTGAGAAAAGCATTGATGTGGTGATGATTGGTGTTTTAGTGCGCCACCACTGCGGTGGTTATGTGTGGTGCCCACTGAGAAAAGCATTGATCTGATGATGATTGGTGCTTTAGTGCGCCAACACTACGGTGGTTATATGTGGCGCCCACTGAGAAAAGCATTGATGTGGTGATGATTGGTGTTTTAGTGCGCCACCACTGCGGTGGTTATATGTGGCGCCCACTGAGAAAAGCATTGATGTAGTGATGATTGGTGTTTTAGTGCGCCACCACTGCGGTGGTCATATGTGGCGCCCACTGAGAAAAGCATTGATGTGGTGATGATTGGTGTTTTAGTGCGCCACCACTGCGGTGGTTATGTGGCGCCCACTGAGAAAAGCATTGATGTAGTGATGATTGGTGCTTTAGTGCGCCACCACTGCGGTGGTTATGTGTGGCGCCCACTGAGAAAAGCATTGATGTGGTGATGATTGGTGTTTTAGTGCGCCACCACTGCGGTGGTTATGTGGCGCCCACTGAGAAAAGCATTGATGTAGTGATGATTGGTGTTTTAGTGCGCCACCACTGCGGTGGTTATATGTGGCGCCCACTGAGAAAAGCATTGATGTGGTGATGATTGGTGTTTTAGTGCACCACCACTGCGGTGGTTATGTGGCGCCCACTGAGAAAAGCATTGATGTGGCGATGATTGGTGCTTTAGTGCGCCACCACTGCGGTGGTTATATGTGGCGCCCACTGAGAAAAGCATTGATGTGGTGATGATTGGTGTTTTAGTGCGCCACCACTGCGGTGGTTATATGTGGCGCCCACTGAGAAAAGCATTGTTCTGATGATGATTGGTGTTTTAGTGCGCCACCACTGCGGTGGTTATATGTGGCGCCCACTGAGAAAAGCATTGCTCTGATGATGATTGGTGCTTTAGTGCGCCACCACTGCGGTGGTTATATGTGGCGCCCACTGAGAAAAGCATTGATGTGGTGATGATTGGTGTTTTAGTGCGCCACCACTGCGGTGGTTATATGTGGCGCCTACTGAGAAAAGCATTGATGTGGTGATGATTGGTGTTTTAGTGCGCCACCACTGCGGTGGTTATGTCTGGCGCCCACTGAGAAAAGCATTGATGTGGTGATGATTGGTGTTTTAGTGCGCCACCACTGCGGTGGTTATATGTGGCGCCCACTGAGAAAAGCATTGATGTAGTGATGATTGGTGTTTTAGTGCGCAACCACTGCGGTGGTTATGTGGCGCCCACTGAGAAAAGCATTGATCTGATGATGATTGGTGCTTTAGTGCGCCACCACAGCGGTAGTTATATGTGGCGCCCACTGAGAAAAGCATTGATGTGGTGATGATTGGTGTTTTAGTGCGCCACCACTGCAGTGGTTATATGTGGCGCCCACTGAGAAAAGCATTGATCTGATGATGATTGGTGCTTTAGTGCGCCACCACTGCGGTGGTTATATGTGGCGCCCACTGAGAAAAGCATTGATGTGGTGATGATTGGTGTTTTAGTGCGCCACCACTGCGGTGGTTATGTGGCGCCCACTGAGAAAAGCATTGCTGTAGTGATGATTGGTCCTTTAGTGCCCCACCACTGCGGTGGTTATGTGTGGCGCCCACTGAGAAAAGCATTGATGTGGTGATGATTGGTGTTTTAGTGCGCCACCACTGCGGTGGTTATATGTGGCGCCCACTGAGAAAAGCATTGATCTGATGATGATTGGTGCTTTAGTGCGCCACCACTGCGGTGGTTATATGTGGCGCCCACTGAGAAAAGCATTGATGTGGTGATGATTGGTGTTTTAGTGCGCCACCACTGCGGTGGTTATATGTGGCGCCCACTGAGAAAAGCATTGATGTAGTGATGATTGGTGTTTTAGTGCGCCACCACTGCGGTGGTCATATGTGGCGCCCACTGAGAAAAGCATTGATGTGGTGATGATTGGTGTTTTAGTGCGCCACCACTGCGGTGGTTATGTGGCGCCCACTGAGAAAATCATTGATGTGGTGATGATTGGTGTTTTAGTGCGCCACCACTGCGGTGGTTATATGTGGCGCCCACTGAGAAAAGCATTGATGTAGTGATGATTGGTGTTTTAGTGCGCCACCACTGCGGTGGTTATGTGGCGCCCACTGAGAAAAGTATTGATCTGATGATGATTGGTGCTTTAGTGCGCCACCACTACGGTGGTTATATGTGGCGCCCACTGAGAAAAGCATTGATGTGGTGATGATTGGTGTTTTAGTGCGCCACCACTGCGGTGGTTATATGTGGCGCCCACTGAGAAAAGCATTGATCTGATGATGATTGGTGCTTTAGTGCGCCACCACTGCGGTGGTTATATGTGGCGCCCACTGAGAAAAGCATTGATGTGGTGATGATTGGTGGTTTAGTGCGCCACCACTGCGGTGGTTATGTGGCGCCCACTGAGAAAAGCATTGATCTGATGATGATTGGTGCTTTAGTGCGCCACCACTGCGATGGTTATGTGGCGCCCACTGAGAAAAGCATTGATGTGGTGATGATTGGCGCTTTAGTGCGCCACCACTGCGGTGGTTATATGTGGCGCCCACTGAGAAAAGCATTGATCTGATGATGATTGGTGCTTTAGTGCGCCACCACTGCGGTGGTTATGTGGCGCCCACTGAGAAAAGCATTGATGTGGTGATGATTGGTGTTTTAGTGCGCCACCACTGCGGTGGTTATGTGTGGCGCCCACTGAGAAAAGCATTGATGTGGTGATGATTGGTGTTTTAGTGCGCCACCACTGCGGTGGTTATGTGTGGCGCCCACTGAGAAAAGCATTGATCTGATGATGATTGGTGCTTTAGTGCGCCAACACTGCGGTGGTTATATGTGGCGCCCACTGAGAAAAGCATTGATGTGGTGATGATTGGTGTTTTAGTGCGCCACCACTGCGGTGGTCATATGTGGCGCCCACTGAGAAAAGCATTGATGTGGGGATGATTGGTGTTTTAGTGCGCCACCACTGCGGTGGTTATGTGGCGCCCACTGAGAAAAGCATTGATGTAGTGATGATTGGTTCTTTAGTGCGCCACCACTGCGGTGGTTATGTGTGGCGCCCACTGAGAAAAGCATTGATGTGGTGATGATTGGTGTTTTAGTGCGCCACCACTGCAGTGGTTATATGTGGCGCCCACTGAGAAAAGCATTGATCTGATGATGATTGGTGCTTTAGTGCGCCACCACTGCGGTGGTTATATGTGGCGCCCACTGAGAAAAGCATTGATGTGGTGATGATTGGTGTTTTAGTGCGCCACCACTGCGGTGGTTATATGTGGCGCCCACTGAGAAAAGCATTGATGTAGTGATGATTGGTGTTTTAGTGCGCCACCACTGCGGTGGTTATATGTGGCGCCCACTGAGAAAAGCAATGTTCTGATGATGATTGGTGCTTTAGTGCGCCACCACTGCGGTGGTTATATGTGGCGCCCACTGAGAAAAGCATTGCTTTGATGATGATTGGTGCTTTAGTGCGCCACCACTGCGGTGGTTATATGTGGCGCCCACTGAGAAAAGCATTGCTCTGATGATGATTGGTGCTTTAGTGCGCCACCACTGCGGTGGTTATGTGTGGCGCCCACTGAGAAAAGCATTGATGTGGTGATGATTGGTGTTTTAGTGCGCCACCACTGCGGTGGTTATATGTGGCGCCCACTGAGAAAAGCATTGATGTGGTAATGATTGGTGTTTTAGTGCGCCACCACTGCGGTGGTTATATGTGGCGCCCACTGAGAAAAGCATTGATGTAGTGATGATTGGTGTTTTAGTGCGCCACCACTGCGGTGGTCATATGTGGCGCCCACTGAGAAAAGCATTGATGTGGTGATGATTGGTGTTTTAGTGCGCCACCACTGCGGTGGTTATGTGGCGCCCACTGAGAAAAGCATTGATGTAGTGATGATTGGTGCTTTAGTGCGCCACCACTGCGGTGGTTATGTGTGGCGCCCACTGATAAAAGCATTGATGTGGTGATGATTGGTGTTTTAGTGCGCCACCACTGCGGTGGTTATATGTGGCGCCCACTGAGAAAAGCATTGATGTGGTGATGATTGGTGTTTTAGTGCGCCACCACTGCGGTGGTTATATGTGGAGCCCACTGAGAAAAGCATTGATGTAGTGATGATTGGTGCTTTAGTGCGCCACCACTGCGGTGGTTATATGTGGCGCCCACTGAGAAAAGCATTGATTTGATGATGATTGGTGCTTTAGTGCGCCACCACTGCGGTGGTTATATGTGGCGCCCACTGAGAAAAGCATTGTTCTGATGATGATTGGTGCTTTAGTGCGCCACCACTGCGGTGGTTATATGTGGCACCCACTGAGAAAAGCATTGCTTTGATGATGATTGGTGCTTTAGTGCGCCACCACTGCGGTGGTTATATGTGGCGCTCACTGAGAAAAGCATTGCTCTGATGATGATTGGTGCTTTAGTGCGCCACCACTGCGGTGGTTATATGTGGCGCCCACTGAGAAAAGCATTGATGTGGTGATGATTGGTGTTTTAGTGCGCCACCACTGCGGTGGTTATATGTGGCGCCCACTGAGAAAAGCATTGGTGTAGTGATGATTGGTGTTGTAGTGCGCCACCACTGCGGTGGTCATATGTGGCGCCCACTGAGAAAAGCATTGATCTGATGATGATTGGTGCTTTAGTGCGCCACCACTGCGGTGGTTATGTGGCGCCCACTGAGAAAGGCATTGATGTGGTGATGATTGGTGTTTTAGTGCGCCACCACTGCGGTGGTTATGTGTGGCGCCCACTGAGAAAAGCATTGATGTGGTGATGATTGGTGTTTTAGTGCGCCACCACTGCGGTGGTTATGTGGCGCCCACTGAGAAAAGCATTGCTGTAGTGATGATTGGTCCTTTAGTGCCCCACCACTGCGGTGGTTATGTGTGGCGCCCACTGAGAAAAGCATTGATGTGGTGATGATTGGTGTTTTAGTGCGCCACCACTGCGGTGGTTATATGTGGCGCCCACTGAGAAAAGCATTGATCTGATGATGATTGGTGCTTTAGTGCGCCACCACTGCGGTGGTTATATGTGGCGCCCACTGAGAAAAGCATTGATGTGGTGATGATTGGTGTTTTAGTGCGCCACCACTGCGGTGGTTATATGTGGCGCCCACTGAGAAAAGCATTGATGTAGTGATGATTGGTGTTTTAGTGCGCCACCACTGCGGTGGTCATATGTGGCGCCCACTGAGAAAAGCATTGATGTGGTGATGATTGGTGTTTTAGTGCGCCACCACTGCGGTGGTTATGTGGCGCCCACTGAGAAAATCATTGATGTGGTGATGATTGGTGTTTTAGTGCGCCACCACTGCGGTGGTTATATGTGGCGCCCACTGAGAAAAGCATTGATGTAGTGATGATTGGTGTTTTAGTGCGCCACCACTGCGGTGGTTATGTGGCGCCCACTGAGAAAAGTATTGATCTGATGATGATTGGTGCTATAGTGCGCCACCACTACGGTGGTTATATGTGGCGCCCACTGAGAAAAGCATTGATGTGGTGATGATTGGTGTTTTAGTGCGCCACCACTGCGGTGGTTATATGTGGCGCCCACTGAGAAAAGCATTGATCTGATGATGATTGGTGCTTTAGTGCGCCACCACTGCGGTGGTTATATGTGGCGCCCACTGAGAAAAGCATTGATGTGGTGATGATTGGTGGTTTAGTGCGCCACCACTGCGGTGGTTATGTGGCGCCCACTGAGAAAAGCATTGATCTGATGATGATTGGTGCTTTAGTGCGCCACCACTGCGATGGTTATGTGGCGCCCACTGAGAAAAGCATTGATGTGGTGATGATTGGCGCTTTAGTGCGCCACCACTGCGGTGGTTATATGTGGCGCCCACTGAGAAAAGCATTGATCTGATGATGATTGGTGCTTTAGTGCGCCACCACTGCGGTGGTTATGTGGCGCCCACTGAGAAAAGCATTGATGTGGTGATGATTGGTGTTTTAGTGCGCCACCACTGCGGTGGTTATGTGTGGCGCCCACTGAGAAAAGCATTGATGTGGTGATGATTGGTGTTTTAGTGCGCCACCACTGCGGTGGTTATGTGTGGCGCCCACTGAGAAAAGCATTGATCTGATGATGATTGGTGCTTTAGTGCGCCAACACTGCGGTGGTTATATGTGGCGCCCACTGAGAAAAGCATTGATGTGGTGATGATTGGTGTTTTAGTGCGCCACCACTGCGGTGGTCATATGTGGCGCCCACTGAGAAAAGCATTGATGTGGGGATGATTGGTGTTTTAGTGCGCCACCACTGCGGTGGTTATGTGGCGCCCACTGAGAAAAGCATTGATGTAGTGATGATTGGTTCTTTAGTGCGCCACCACTGCGGTGGTTATGTGTGGCGCCCACTGAGAAAAGCATTGATGTGGTGATGATTGGTGTTTTAGTGCGCCACCACTGCAGTGGTTATATGTGGCGCCCACTGAGAAAAGCATTGATCTGATGATGATTGGTGCTTTAGTGCGCCACCACTGCGGTGGTTATATGTGGCGCCCACTGAGAAAAGCATTGATGTGGTGATGATTGGTGTTTTAGTGCGCCACCACTGCGGTGGTTATATGTGGCGCCCACTGAGAAAAGCATTGATGTAGTGATGATTGGTGTTTTAGTGCGCCACCACTGCGGTGGTTATATGTGGCGCCCACTGAGAAAAGCAATGTTCTGATGATGATTGGTGCTTTAGTGCGCCACCACTGCGGTGGTTATATGTGGCGCCCACTGAGAAAAGCATTGCTTTGATGATGATTGGTGCTTTAGTGCGCCACCACTGCGGTGGTTATATGTGGCGCCCACTGAGAAAAGCATTGCTCTGATGATGATTGGTGCTTTAGTGCGCCACCACTGCGGTGGTTATGTGTGGCGCCCACTGAGAAAAGCATTGATGTGGTGATGATTGGTGTTTTAGTGCGCCACCACTGCGGTGGTTATATGTGGCGCCCACTGAGAAAAGCATTGATGTGGTAATGATTGGTGTTTTAGTGCGCCACCACTGCGGTGGTTATATGTGGCGCCCACTGAGAAAAGCATTGATGTAGTGATGATTGGTGTTTTAGTGCGCCACCACTGCGGTGGTCATATGTGGCGCCCACTGAGAAAAGCATTGATGTGGTGATGATTGGTGTTTTAGTGCGCCACCACTGCGGTGGTTATGTGGCGCCCACTGAGAAAAGCATTGATGTAGTGATGATTGGTGCTTTAGTGCGCCACCACTGCGGTGGTTATGTGTGGCGCCCACTGATAAAAGCATTGATGTGGTGATGATTGGTGTTTTAGTGCGCCACCACTGCGGTGGTTATATGTGGCGCCCACTGAGAAAAGCATTGATGTGGTGATGATTGGTGTTTTAGTGCGCCACCACTGCGGTGGTTATATGTGGAGCCCACTGAGAAAAGCATTGATGTAGTGATGATTGGTGCTTTAGTGCGCCACCACTGCGGTGGTTATATGTGGCGCCCACTGAGAAAAGCATTGATTTGATGATGATTGGTGCTTTAGTGCGCCACCACTGCGGTGGTTATATGTGGCGCCCACTGAGAAAAGCATTGTTCTGATGATGATTGGTGCTTTAGTGCGCCACCACTGCGGTGGTTATATGTGGCACCCACTGAGAAAAGCATTGCTTTGATGATGATTGGTGCTTTAGTGCGCCACCACTGCGGTGGTTATATGTGGCGCTCACTGAGAAAAGCATTGCTCTGATGATGATTGGTGCTTTAGTGCGCCACCACTGCGGTGGTTATATGTGGCGCCCACTGAGAAAAGCATTGATGTGGTGATGATTGGTGTTTTAGTGCGCCACCACTGCGGTGGTTATATGTGGCGCCCACTGAGAAAAGCATTGGTGTAGTGATGATTGGTGTTGTAGTGCGCCACCACTGCGGTGGTCATATGTGGCGCCCACTGAGAAAAGCATTGATGTGGTGATGATTGGTGTTTTAGTGCGCCACCACTGCGGTGGTTATGTGGCGCCCACTGAGAAAAGCATTGATGTAGTGATGATTGGTCCTTTAGTGCGCCACCACTGCGGTGGTTATATGTGGCGCCCACTGAGAAAAGCATTGATGTGGTGATGATTGGTGTTTTAGTGCGCCACCACTGCGGTGGTTATATGTGGCGCCCACTGAGAAAAGCATTGATCTGATGATGATTGGTGCTTTAGTGCGCCACCACTGCGGTGGTTATATGTGGCGCCCACTGAGAAAAGCATTGATGTGGTGATGATTGGTGTTTTAGTGCGCCACCACTGCGGTGGTTATATGTGGCGCCCACTGAGAAAAGCATTGATGTAGTGATGATTGGTGTTTTAGTGCGCCACCACTGCGGTGGTTATATGTGGCGCCCACTGAGAAAAGCATTGTTCTAATGATGATTGGTGTTTTAGTGCGCCACCACTGCGGTGGTTATATGTGGCGCCCACTGAGAAAAGCATTGCTTTGATGATGATTGGTGCTTTAGTGCACCACCACTGCGGTGGTTATGTGGCGCCCACTGAGAAAAGCATTGATCTGATGATGATTGGTGCTTTAGTGCGCCACCACTGCGGTGGTTATATGTGGCGCCCACTGAGAAAAGCATTGATGTGGTAATGCTTGGTGTTTTAGTGCGCCACCACTGCGGTGGTTATATGTGGCGCCCACTGAGAAAAGCATTGATGTAGTGATGATTGGTGTTTTAGTGCGCCACCACTGCGGTGGTCATATGTGGCGCCCACTGAGAAAAGCATTGATGTGGTGATGATTGGTGTTTTAGTGCGCCACCACTGCGGTGGTTATGTGGCGCCCACTGAGAAAAGCATTGATGTAGTGATGATTGGTGCTTTAGTGCGCCACCACTGCGGTGGTTATGTGTGGCGCCCACTGATAAAAGCATTGATGTGGTGATGATTGGTGTTTTAGTGCGCCACCACTGCGGTGGTTATATGTGGCGCCCACTGAGAAAAGCATTGATGTGGTGATGATTGGTGTTTTAGTGCGCCACCACTGCGGTGGTTATGTGTGGCGCCCACTGAGAAAAGCATTGATGTGGTGATGATTGGTGTTTTAGTGCGCCACCACTGCGGTGGTTATGTGTGGCGCCCACTGAGAAAAGCATTGATCTGATGATGATTGGTGCTTTAGTGCGCCAACACTGCGGTGGTTATATGTGGCGCCCACTGAGAAAAGCATTGATGTGGTGATGATTGGTGTTTTAGTGCGCCACCACTGCGGTGGTCATATGTGGCGCCCACTGAGAAAAGCATTGATGTGGGGATGATTGGTGTTTTAGTGCGCCACCACTGCGGTGGTTATGTGGCGCCCACTGAGAAAAGCATTGATGTAGTGATGATTGGTTCTTTAGTGCGCCACCACTGCGGTGGTTATGTGTGGCGCCCACTGAGAAAAGCATTGATGTGGTGATGATTGGTGTTTTAGTGCGCCACCACTGCAGTGGTTATATGTGGCGCCCACTGAGAAAAGCATTGATCTGATGATGATTGGTGCTTTAGTGCGCCACCACTGCGGTGGTTATATGTGGCGCCCACTGAGAAAAGCATTGATGTGGTGATGATTGGTGTTTTAGTGCGCCACCACTGCGGTGGTTATATGTGGCGCCCACTGAGAAAAGCATTGATGTAGTGATGATTGGTGTTTTAGTGCGCCACCACTGCGGTGGTTATATGTGGCGCCCACTGAGAAAAGCAATGTTCTGATGATGATTGGTGCTTTAGTGCGCCACCACTGCGGTGGTTATATGTGGCGCCCACTGAGAAAAGCATTGCTTTGATGATGATTGGTGCTTTAGTGCGCCACCACTGCGGTGGTTATATGTGGCGCCCACTGAGAAAAGCATTGCTCTGATGATGATTGGTGCTTTAGTGCGCCACCACTGCGGTGGTTATGTGTGGCGCCCACTGAGAAAAGCATTGATGTGGTGATGATTGGTGTTTTAGTGCGCCACCACTGCGGTGGTTATATGTGGCGCCCACTGAGAAAAGCATTGATGTGGTAATGATTGGTGTTTTAGTGCGCCACCACTGCGGTGGTTATATGTGGCGCCCACTGAGAAAAGCATTGATGTAGTGATGATTGGTGTTTTAGTGCGCCACCACTGCGGTGGTCATATGTGGCGCCCACTGAGAAAAGCATTGATGTGGTGATGATTGGTGTTTTAGTGCGCCCCCACTGCGGTGGTTATGTGGCGCCCACTGAGAAAAGCATTGATGTAGTGATGATTGGTGCTTTAGTGCGCCACCACTGCGGTGGTTATGTGTGGCGCCCACTGATAAAAGCATTGATGTGGTGATGATTGGTGTTTTAGTGCGCCACCACTGCGGTGGTTATATGTGGCGCCCACTGAGAAAAGCATTGATGTGGTGATGATTGGTGTTTTAGTGCGCCACCACTGCGGTGGTTATATGTGGAGCCCACTGAGAAAAGCATTGATGTAGTGATGATTGGTGCTTTAGTGCGCCACCACTGCGGTGGTTATATGTGGCGCCCACTGAGAAAAGCATTGATTTGATGATGATTGGTGCTTTAGTGCGCCACCACTGCGGTGGTTATATGTGGCGCCCACTGAGAAAAGCATTGTTCTGATGATGATTGGTGCTTTAGTGCGCCACCACTGCGGTGGTTATATGTGGCACCCACTGAGAAAAGCATTGCTTTGATGATGATTGGTGCTTTAGTGCGCCACCACTGCGGTGGTTATATGTGGCGCTCACTGAGAAAAGCATTGCTCTGATGATGATTGGTGCTTTAGTGCGCCACCACTGCGGTGGTTATATGTGGCGCCCACTGAGAAAAGCATTGATGTGGTGATGATTGGTGTTTTAGTGCGCCACCACTGCGGTGGTTATATGTGGCGCCCACTGAGAAAAGCATTGGTGTAGTGATGATTGGTGTTGTAGTGCGCCACCACTGCGGTGGTCATATGTGGCGCCCACTGAGAAAAGCATTGATCTGATGATGATTGGTGCTTTAGTGCGCCACCACTGCGGTGGTTATGTGGCGCCCACTGAGAAAGGCATTGATGTGGTGATGATTGGTGTTTTAGTGCGCCACCACTGCGGTGGTTATGTGTGGCGCCCACTGAGAAAAGCATTGATGTGGTGATGATTGGTGTTTTAGTGCGCCACCACTGCGGTGGTTATGTGGCGCCCACTGAGAAAAGCATTGCTGTAGTGATGATTGGTCCTTTAGTGCCCCACCACTGCGGTGGTTATGTGTGGCGCCCACTGAGAAAAGCATTGATGTGGTGATGATTGGTGTTTTAGTGCGCCACCACTGCGGTGGTTATATGTGGCGCCCACTGAGAAAAGCATTGATCTGATGATGATTGGTGCTTTAGTGCGCCACCACTGCGGTGGTTATATGTGGCGCCCACTGAGAAAAGCATTGATGTGGTGATGATTGGTGTTTTAGTGCGCCACCACTGCGGTGGTTATATGTGGCGCCCACTGAGAAAAGCATTGATGTAGTGATGATTGGTGTTTTAGTGCGCCACCACTGCGGTGGTCATATGTGGCGCCCACTGAGAAAAGCATTGATGTGGTGATGATTGGTGTTTTAGTGCGCCACCACTGCGGTGGTTATGTGGCGCCCACTGAGAAAATCATTGATGTGGTGATGATTGGTGTTTTAGTGCGCCACCACTGCGGTGGTTATATGTGGCGCCCACTGAGAAAAGCATTGATGTAGTGATGATTGGTGTTTTAGTGCGCCACCACTGCGGTGGTTATGTGGCGCCCACTGAGAAAAGTATTGATCTGATGATGATTGGTGCTTTAGTGCGCCACCACTACGGTGGTTATATGTGGCGCCCACTGAGAAAAGCATTGATGTGGTGATGATTGGTGTTTTAGTGCGCCACCACTGCGGTGGTTATATGTGGCGCCCACTGAGAAAAGCATTGATCTGATGATGATTGGTGCTTTAGTGCGCCACCACTGCGGTGGTTATATGTGGCGCCCACTGAGAAAAGCATTGATGTGGTGATGATTGGTGGTTTAGTGCGCCACCACTGCGGTGGTTATGTGGCGCCCACTGAGAAAAGCATTGATCTGATGATGATTGGTGCTTTAGTGCGCCACCACTGCGATGGTTATGTGGCGCCCACTGAGAAAAGCATTGATGTGGTGATGATTGGCGCTTTAGTGCGCCACCACTGCGGTGGTTATATGTGGCGCCCACTGAGAAAAGCATTGATCTGATGATGATTGGTGCTTTAGTGCGCCACCACTGCGGTGGTTATGTGGCGCCCACTGAGAAAAGCATTGATGTGGTGATGATTGGTGTTTTAGTGCGCCACCACTGCGGTGGTTATGTGTGGCGCCCACTGAGAAAAGCATTGATGTGGTGATGATTGGTGTTTTAGTGCGCCACCACTGCGGTGGTTATGTGTGGCGCCCACTGAGAAAAGCATTGATCTGATGATGATTGGTGCTTTAGTGCGCCAACACTGCGGTGGTTATATGTGGCGCCCACTGAGAAAAGCATTGATGTGGTGATGATTGGTGTTTTAGTGCGCCACCACTGCGGTGGTCATATGTGGCGCCCACTGAGAAAAGCATTGATGTGGGGATGATTGGTGTTTTAGTGCGCCACCACTGCGGTGGTTATGTGGCGCCCACTGAGAAAAGCATTGATGTAGTGATGATTGGTTCTTTAGTGCGCCACCACTGCGGTGGTTATGTGTGGCGCCCACTGAGAAAAGCATTGATGTGGTGATGATTGGTGTTTTAGTGCGCCACCACTGCAGTGGTTATATGTGGCGCCCACTGAGAAAAGCATTGATCTGATGATGATTGGTGCTTTAGTGCGCCACCACTGCGGTGGTTATATGTGGCGCCCACTGAGAAAAGCATTGATGTGGTGATGATTGGTGTTTTAGTGCGCCACCACTGCGGTGGTTATATGTGGCGCCCACTGAGAAAAGCATTGATGTAGTGATGATTGGTGTTTTAGTGCGCCACCACTGCGGTGGTTATATGTGGCGCCCACTGAGAAAAGCAATGTTCTGATGATGATTGGTGCTTTAGTGCGCCACCACTGCGGTGGTTATATGTGGCGCCCACTGAGAAAAGCATTGCTTTGATGATGATTGGTGCTTTAGTGCGCCACCACTGCGGTGGTTATATGTGGCGCCCACTGAGAAAAGCATTGCTCTGATGATGATTGGTGCTTTAGTGCGCCACCACTGCGGTGGTTATGTGTGGCGCCCACTGAGAAAAGCATTGATGTGGTGATGATTGGTGTTTTAGTGCGCCACCACTGCGGTGGTTATATGTGGCGCCCACTGAGAAAAGCATTGATGTGGTAATGATTGGTGTTTTAGTGCGCCACCACTGCGGTGGTTATATGTGGCGCCCACTGAGAAAAGCATTGATGTAGTGATGATTGGTGTTTTAGTGCGCCACCACTGCGGTGGTCATATGTGGCGCCCACTGAGAAAAGCATTGATGTGGTGATGATTGGTGTTTTAGTGCGCCACCACTGCGGTGGTTATGTGGCGCCCACTGAGAAAAGCATTGATGTAGTGATGATTGGTGCTTTAGTGCGCCACCACTGCGGTGGTTATGTGTGGCGCCCACTGATAAAAGCATTGATGTGGTGATGATTGGTGTTTTAGTGCGCCACCACTGCGGTGGTTATATGTGGCGCCCACTGAGAAAAGCATTGATGTGGTGATGATTGGTGTTTTAGTGCGCCACCACTGCGGTGGTTATATGTGGAGCCCACTGAGAAAAGCATTGATGTAGTGATGATTGGTGCTTTAGTGCGCCACCACTGCGGTGGTTATATGTGGCGCCCACTGAGAAAAGCATTGATTTGATGATGATTGGTGCTTTAGTGCGCCACCACTGCGGTGGTTATATGTGGCGCCCACTGAGAAAAGCATTGTTCTGATGATGATTGGTGCTTTAGTGCGCCACCACTGCGGTGGTTATATGTGGCACCCACTGAGAAAAGCATTGCTTTGATGATGATTGGTGCTTTAGTGCGCCACCACTGCGGTGGTTATATGTGGCGCTCACTGAGAAAAGCATTGCTCTGATGATGATTGGTGCTTTAGTGCGCCACCACTGCGGTGGTTATATGTGGCGCCCACTGAGAAAAGCATTGATGTGGTGATGATTGGTGTTTTAGTGCGCCACCACTGCGGTGGTTATATGTGGCGCCCACTGAGAAAAGCATTGGTGTAGTGATGATTGGTGTTGTAGTGCGCCACCACTGCGGTGGTCATATGTGGCGCCCACTGAGAAAAGCATTGATGTGGTGATGATTGGTGTTTTAGTGCGCCACCACTGCGGTGGTTATGTGGCGCCCACTGAGAAAAGCATTGATGTAGTGATGATTGGTCCTTTAGTGCGCCACCACTGCGGTGGTTATATGTGGCGCCCACTGAGAAAAGCATTGATGTGGTGATGATTGGTGTTTTAGTGCGCCACCACTGCGGTGGTTATATGTGGCGCCCACTGAGAAAAGCATTGATCTGATGATGATTGGTGCTTTAGTGCGCCACCACTGCGGTGGTTATATGTGGCGCCCACTGAGAAAAGCATTGATGTGGTGATGATTGGTGTTTTAGTGCGCCACCACTGCGGTGGTTATATGTGGCGCCCACTGAGAAAAGCATTGATGTAGTGATGATTGGTGTTTTAGTGCGCCACCACTGCGGTGGTTATATGTGGCGCCCACTGAGAAAAGCATTGTTCTAATGATGATTGGTGTTTTAGTGCGCCACCACTGCGGTGGTTATATGTGGCGCCCACTGAGAAAAGCATTGCTTTGATGATGATTGGTGCTTTAGTGCACCACCACTGCGGTGGTTATGTGGCGCCCACTGAGAAAAGCATTGATCTGATGATGATTGGTGCTTTAGTGCGCCACCACTGCGGTGGTTATATGTGGCGCCCACTGAGAAAAGCATTGATGTGGTAATGCTTGGTGTTTTAGTGCGCCACCACTGCGGTGGTTATATGTGGCGCCCACTGAGAAAAGCATTGATGTAGTGATGATTGGTGTTTTAGTGCGCCACCACTGCGGTGGTCATATGTGGCGCCCACTGAGAAAAGCATTGATGTGGTGATGATTGGTGTTTTAGTGCGCCACCACTGCGGTGGTTATGTGGCGCCCACTGAAAAAAGCATTGATGTAGTGATGATTGGTGCTTTAGTGCGCCACCACTGCGGTGGTTATGTGTGGCGCCCACTGATAAAAGCATTGATGTGGTGATGATTGGTGTTTTAGTGCGCCACCACTGCGGTGGTTATATGTGGCGCCCACTGAAAAAAGCATTGATGTGGTGATGATTGGTGTTTTAGTGCGCCACCACTGCGGTGGTTATATGTGGCGCCCACTGAGAAAAGCATTGATGTAGTGATGATTGGTGTTTTAGTGCGCCACCACTGCGGTGGATATGTGGCGCCCACTGAGAAAAGTATTGATCTGATGATGATTGGTGCTTTAGTGCGCCACCACTGCGGTGGTTATATGTGGCGCCCACTGAGAAAAGCATTGATGTGGTGATGATTGGTGTTTTAGTGCGCCACCACTGCGGTGGTTATATGTGGCGCCCACTGAGAAAAGCATTGATCTGATGATGATTGGTGCTTTAGTGCGCCACCACTGCGTTGGTTATGTGGCGCCCACTGAGAAAAGCATTGATGTGGTGATGATTGGCGCTTTAGTGCGCCACCACTGCGGTGGTTATATGTGGCGCCCACTGAGAAAAGCATTGATCTGATGATGATTGGTGCTTTAGTGCGCCACCACTGCGGTGGTTATGTGGCGCCCACTGAGAAAGGCATTGATGTGGTGATGATTGGTGTTTTAGTGCGCCACCACTGCGGTGGTTATGTGTGGCGCCCACTGAGAAAAGCATTGATGTGGTGATGATTGGTGTTTTAGTGCGCCACCACTGCGGTGGTTATGTGTGGTGCCCACTGAGAAAAGCATTGATCTGATGATGATTGGTGCTTTAGTGCGCCAACACTACGGTGGTTATATGTGGCGCCCACTGAGAAAAGCATTGATGTGGTGATGATTGGTGTTTTAGTGCGCCACCACTGCGGTGGTTATATGTGGCGCCCACTGAGAAAAGCATTGATGTAGTGATGATTGGTGTTTTAGTGCGCCACCACTGCGGTGGTCATATGTGGCGCCCACTGAGAAAAGCATTGATGTGGTGATGATTGGTGTTTTAGTGCGCCACCACTGCGGTGGTTATGTGGCGCCCACTGAGAAAAGCATTGATGTAGTGATGATTGGTGCTTTAGTGCGCCACCACTGCGGTGGTTATGTGTGGCGCCCACTGAGAAAAGCATTGATGTGGTGATGATTGGTGTTTTAGTGCGCCACCACTGCGGTGGTTATGTGGCGCCCACTGAGAAAAGCATTGATGTAGTGATGATTGGTGTTTTAGTGCGCCACCACTGCGGTGGTTATATGTGGCGCCCACTGAGAAAAGCATTGATGTGGTGATGATTGGTGTTTTAGTGCACCACCACTGCGGTGGTTATGTGGCGCCCACTGAGAAAAGCATTGATGTGGCGATGATTGGTGCTTTAGTGCGCCACCACTGCGGTGGTTATATGTGGCGCCCACTGAGAAAAGCATTGATGTGGTGATGATTGGTGTTTTAGTGCGCCACCACTGCGGTGGTTATATGTGGCGCCCACTGAGAAAAGCATTGTTCTGATGATGATTGGTGTTTTAGTGCGCCACCACTGCGGTGGTTATATGTGGCGCCCACTGAGAAAAGCATTGCTCTGATGATGATTGGTGCTTTAGTGCGCCACCACTGCGGTGGTTATATGTGGCGCCCACTGAGAAAAGCATTGATGTGGTGATGATTGGTGTTTTAGTGCGCCACCACTGCGGTGGTTATATGTGGCGCCTACTGAGAAAAGCATTGATGTGGTGATGATTGGTGTTTTAGTGCGCCACCACTGCGGTGGTTATGTCTGGCGCCCACTGAGAAAAGCATTGATGTGGTGATGATTGGTGTTTTAGTGCGCCACCACTGCGGTGGTTATATGTGGCGCCCACTGAGAAAAGCATTGATGTAGTGATGATTGGTGTTTTAGTGCGCAACCACTGCGGTGGTTATGTGGCGCCCACTGAGAAAAGCATTGATCTGATGATGATTGGTGCTTTAGTGCGCCACCACAGCGGTGGTTATATGTGGCGCCCACTGAGAAAAGCATTGATGTGGTGATGATTGGTGTTTTAGTGCGCCACCACTGCAGTGGTTATATGTGGCGCCCACTGAGAAAAGCATTGATCTGATGATGATTGGTGCTTTAGTGCGCCACCACTGCGGTGGTTATATGTGGCGCCCACTGAGAAAAGCATTGATGTGGTGATGATTGGTGTTTTAGTGCGCCACCACTGCGGTGGTTATGTGGCGCCCACTGAGAAAAGCATTGCTGTAGTGATGATTGGTCCTTTAGTGCCCCACCACTGCGGTGGTTATGTGTGGCGCCCACTGAGAAAAGCATTGATGTGGTGATGATTGGTGTTTTAGTGCGCCACCACTGCGGTGGTTATATGTGGCGCCCACTGAGAAAAGCATTGATCTGATGATGATTGGTGCTTTAGTGCGCCACCACTGCGGTGGTTATATGTGGCGCCCACTGAGAAAAGCATTGATGTGGTGATGATTGGTGTTTTAGTGCGCCACCACTGCGGTGGTTATATGTGGCGCCCACTGAGAAAAGCATTGATGTAGTGATGATTGGTGTTTTAGTGCGC
Source organism: Chirona hameri (assembly GCA_036785665.1). Classification (NCBI taxonomy): domain Eukaryota; kingdom Metazoa; phylum Arthropoda; class Thecostraca; order Balanomorpha; family Balanidae; genus Chirona; species Chirona hameri. The sequence goes on along the minus strand of JAXIVJ010005507.1, from coordinate 12,306 downwards.
CACCACTGCGGTGGTCATATGTGGCGCCCACTGAGAAAAGCATTGATGTGGTGATGATTGGTGTTTTAGTGCGCCACCACTGCGGTGGTTATGTGGCGCCCACTGAGAAAATCATTGATGTGGTGATGATTGGTGTTTTAGTGCGCCACCACTGCGGTGGTTATATGTGGCGCCCACTGAGAAAAGCATTGATGTAGTGATGATTGGTGTTTTAGTGCGCCACCACTGCGGTGGTTATGTGGCGCCCACTGAGAAAAGTATTGATCTGATGATGATTGGTGCTTTAGTGCGCCACCACTACGGTGGTTATATGTGGCGCCCACTGAGAAAAGCATTGATGTGGTGATGATTGGTGTTTTAGTGCGCCACCACTGCGGTGGTTATATGTGGCGCCCACTGAGAAAAGCATTGATCTGATGATGATTGGTGCTTTAGTGCGCCACCACTGCGGTGGTTATATGTGGCGCCCACTGAGAAAAGCATTGATGTGGTGATGATTGGTGGTTTAGTGCGCCACCACTGCGGTGGTTATGTGGCGCCCACTGAGAAAAGCATTGATCTGATGATGATTGGTGCTTTAGTGCGCCACCACTGCGATGGTTATGTGGCGCCCACTGAGAAAAGCATTGATGTGGTGATGATTGGCGCTTTAGTGCGCCACCACTGCGGTGGTTATATGTGGCGCCCACTGAGAAAAGCATTGATCTGATGATGATTGGTGCTTTAGTGCGCCACCACTGCGGTGGTTATGTGGCGCCCACTGAGAAAAGCATTGATGTGGTGATGATTGGTGTTTTAGTGCGCCACCACTGCGGTGGTTATGTGTGGCGCCCACTGAGAAAAGCATTGATGTGGTGATGATTGGTGTTTTAGTGCGCCACCACTGCGGTGGTTATGTGTGGCGCCCACTGAGAAAAGCATTGATCTGATGATGATTGGTGCTTTAGTGCGCCAACACTGCGGTGGTTATATGTGGCGCCCACTGAGAAAAGCATTGATGTGGTGATGATTGGTGTTTTAGTGCGCCACCACTGCGGTGGTCATATGTGGCGCCCACTGAGAAAAGCATTGATGTGGGGATGATTGGTGTTTTAGTGCGCCACCACTGCGGTGGTTATGTGGCGCCCACTGAGAAAAGCATTGATGTAGTGATGATTGGTTCTTTAGTGCGCCACCACTGCGGTGGTTATGTGTGGCGCCCACTGAGAAAAGCATTGATGTGGTGATGATTGGTGTTTTAGTGCGCCACCACTGCAGTGGTTATATGTGGCGCCCACTGAGAAAAGCATTGATCTGATGATGATTGGTGCTTTAGTGCGCCACCACTGCGGTGGTTATATGTGGCGCCCACTGAGAAAAGCATTGATGTGGTGATGATTGGTGTTTTAGTGCGCCACCACTGCGGTGGTTATATGTGGCGCCCACTGAGAAAAGCATTGATGTAGTGATGATTGGTGTTTTAGTGCGCCACCACTGCGGTGGTTATATGTGGCGCCCACTGAGAAAAGCAATGTTCTGATGATGATTGGTGCTTTAGTGCGCCACCACTGCGGTGGTTATATGTGGCGCCCACTGAGAAAAGCATTGCTTTGATGATGATTGGTGTTTTAGTGCGCCACCACTGCGGTGGTTATATGTGGCGCCCACTGAGAAAAGCATTGATGTAGTGATGATTGGTGTTTTAGTGCGCCACCACTGCGGTGGTTATATGTGGCGCCCACTGAGAAAAGCATTGATCTGATGATGATTGGTGCTTTAGTGCGCCACCACTGCGATGGTTATGTGGCGCCCACTGAGAAAAGCATTGATGTGGTGATGATTGGCGCTTTAGTGCGCCACCACTGCGGTGGTTATATGTGGCGCCCACTGAGAAAAGCATTGATCTGATGATGATTGGTGCTTTAGTGCGCCACCACTGCGGTGGTTATGTGGCGCCCACTGAGAAAAGCATTGATGTGGTGATGATTGGTGTTTTAGTGCGCCACCACTGCGGTGGTTATGTGTGGCGCCCACTGAGAAAAGCATTGATGTGGTGATGATTGGTGTTTTAGTGCGCCACCACTGCGGTGGTTATGTGTGGCGCCCACTGAGAAAAGCATTGATCTGATGATGATTGGTGCTTTAGTGCGCCAACACTGCGGTGGTTATATGTGGCGCCCACTGAGAAAAGCATTGATGTGGTGATGATTGGTGTTTTAGTGCGCCACCACTGCGGTGGTCATATGTGGCGCCCACTGAGAAAAGCATTGATGTGGGGATGATTGGTGTTTTAGTGCGCCACCACTGCGGTGGTTATGTGGCGCCCACTGAGAAAAGCATTGATGTAGTGATGATTGGTTCTTTAGTGCGCCACCACTGCGGTGGTTATGTGTGGCGCCCACTGAGAAAAGCATTGATGTGGTGATGATTGGTGTTTTAGTGCGCCACCACTGCAGTGGTTATATGTGGCGCCCACTGAGAAAAGCATTGATCTGATGATGATTGGTGCTTTAGTGCGCCACCACTGCGGTGGTTATATGTGGCGCCCACTGAGAAAAGCATTGATGTGGTGATGATTGGTGTTTTAGTGCGCCACCACTGCGGTGGTTATATGTGGCGCCCACTGAGAAAAGCATTGATGTAGTGATGATTGGTGTTTTAGTGCGCCACCACTGCGGTGGTTATATGTGGCGCCCACTGAGAAAAGCAATGTTCTGATGATGATTGGTGCTTTAGTGCGCCACCACTGCGGTGGTTATATGTGGCGCCCACTGAGAAAAGCATTGCTTTGATGATGATTGGTGCTTTAGTGCGCCACCACTGCGGTGGTTATATGTGGCGCCCACTGAGAAAAGCATTGCTCTGATGATGATTGGTGCTTTAGTGCGCCACCACTGCGGTGGTTATGTGTGGCGCCCACTGAGAAAAGCATTGATGTGGTGATGATTGGTGTTTTAGTGCGCCACCACTGCGGTGGTTATATGTGGCGCCCACTGAGAAAAGCATTGATGTGGTAATGATTGGTGTTTTAGTGCGCCACCACTGCGGTGGTTATATGTGGCGCCCACTGAGAAAAGCATTGATGTAGTGATGATTGGTGTTTTAGTGCGCCACCACTGCGGTGGTCATATGTGGCGCCCACTGAGAAAAGCATTGATGTGGTGATGATTGGTGTTTTAGTGCGCCACCACTGCGGTGGTTATGTGGCGCCCACTGAGAAAAGCATTGATGTAGTGATGATTGGTGCTTTAGTGCGCCACCACTGCGGTGGTTATGTGTGGCGCCCACTGATAAAAGCATTGATGTGGTGATGATTGGTGTTTTAGTGCGCCACCACTGCGGTGGTTATATGTGGCGCCCACTGAGAAAAGCATTGATGTGGTGATGATTGGTGTTTTAGTGCGCCACCACTGCGGTGGTTATATGTGGAGCCCACTGAGAAAAGCATTGATGTAGTGATGATTGGTGCTTTAGTGCGCCACCACTGCGGTGGTTATATGTGGCGCCCACTGAGAAAAGCATTGATTTGATGATGATTGGTGCTTTAGTGCGCCACCACTGCGGTGGTTATATGTGGCGCCCACTGAGAAAAGCATTGTTCTGATGATGATTGGTGCTTTAGTGCGCCACCACTGCGGTGGTTATATGTGGCACCCACTGAGAAAAGCATTGCTTTGATGATGATTGGTGCTTTAGTGCGCCACCACTGCGGTGGTTATATGTGGCGCTCACTGAGAAAAGCATTGCTCTGATGATGATTGGTGCTTTAGTGCGCCACCACTGCGGTGGTTATATGTGGCGCCCACTGAGAAAAGCATTGATGTGGTGATGATTGGTGTTTTAGTGCGCCACCACTGCGGTGGTTATATGTGGCGCCCACTGAGAAAAGCATTGGTGTAGTGATGATTGGTGTTGTAGTGCGCCACCACTGCGGTGGTCATATGTGGCGCCCACTGAGAAAAGCATTGATGTGGTGATGATTGGTGTTTTAGTGCGCCACCACTGCGGTGGTTATGTGGCGCCCACTGAGAAAAGCATTGATGTAGTGATGATTGGTCCTTTAGTGCGCCACCACTGCGGTGGTTATATGTGGCGCCCACTGAGAAAAGCATTGATGTGGTGATGATTGGTGTTTTAGTGCGCCACCACTGCGGTGGTTATATGTGGCGCCCACTGAGAAAAGCATTGATCTGATGATGATTGGTGCTTTAGTGCGCCACCACTGCGGTGGTTATATGTGGCGCCCACTGAGAAAAGCATTGATGTGGTGATGATTGGTGTTTTAGTGCGCCACCACTGCGGTGGTTATATGTGGCGCCCACTGAGAAAAGCATTGATGTAGTGATGATTGGTGTTTTAGTGCGCCACCACTGCGGTGGTTATATGTGGCGCCCACTGAGAAAAGCATTGTTCTAATGATGATTGGTGTTTTAGTGCGCCACCACTGCGGTGGTTATATGTGGCGCCCACTGAGAAAAGCATTGCTTTGATGATGATTGGTGCTTTAGTGCACCACCACTGCGGTGGTTATGTGGCGCCCACTGAGAAAAGCATTGATCTGATGATGATTGGTGCTTTAGTGCGCCACCACTGCGGTGGTTATATGTGGCGCCCACTGAGAAAAGCATTGATGTGGTAATGCTTGGTGTTTTAGTGCGCCACCACTGCGGTGGTTATATGTGGCGCCCACTGAGAAAAGCATTGATGTAGTGATGATTGGTGTTTTAGTGCGCCACCACTGCGGTGGTCATATGTGGCGCCCACTGAGAAAAGCATTGATGTGGTGATGATTGGTGTTTTAGTGCGCCACCACTGCGGTGGTTATGTGGCGCCCACTGAAAAAAGCATTGATGTAGTGATGATTGGTGCTTTAGTGCGCCACCACTGCGGTGGTTATGTGTGGCGCCCACTGATAAAAGCATTGATGTGGTGATGATTGGTGTTTTAGTGCGCCACCACTGCGGTGGTTATATGTGGCGCCCACTGAAAAAAGCATTGATGTGGTGATGATTGGTGTTTTAGTGCGCCACCACTGCGGTGGTTATATGTGGCGCCCACTGAGAAAAGCATTGATGTAGTGATGATTGGTGTTTTAGTGCGTCACCACTGCGGTGGATATGTGGCGCCCACTGAGAAAAGTATTGATCTGATGATGATTGGTGCTTTAGTGCGCCACCACTGCGGTGGTTATATGTGGCGCCCACTGAGAAAAGCATTGATGTGGTGATGATTGGTGTTTTAGTGCGCCACCACTGCGGTGGTTATATGTGGCGCCCACTGAGAAAAGCATTGATCTGATGATGATTGGTGCTTTAGTGCGCCACCACTGCGTTGGTTATGTGGCGCCCACTGAGAAAAGCATTGATGTGGTGATGATTGGCGCTTTAGTGCGCCACCACTGCGGTGGTTATATGTGGCGCCCACTGAGAAAAGCATTGATCTGATGATGATTGGTGCTTTAGTGCGCCACCACTGCGGTGGTTATGTGGCGCCCACTGAGAAAGGCATTGATGTGGTGATGATTGGTGTTTTAGTGCGCCACCACTGCGGTGGTTATGTGTGGCGCCCACTGAGAAAAGCATTGATGTGGTGATGATTGGTGTTTTAGTGCGCCACCACTGCGGTGGTTATGTGTGGTGCCCACTGAGAAAAGCATTGATCTGATGATGATTGGTGCTTTAGTGCGCCAACACTACGGTGGTTATATGTGGCGCCCACTGAGAAAAGCATTGATGTGGTGATGATTGGTGTTTTAGTGCGCCACCACTGCGGTGGTTATATGTGGCGCCCACTGAGAAAAGCATTGATGTAGTGATGATTGGTGTTTTAGTGCGCCACCACTGCGGTGGTCATATGTGGCGCCCACTGAGAAAAGCATTGATGTGGTGATGATTGGTGTTTTAGTGCGCCACCACTGCGGTGGTTATGTGGCGCCCACTGAGAAAAGCATTGATGTAGTGATGATTGGTGCTTTAGTGCGCCACCACTGCGGTGGTTATGTGTGGCGCCCACTGAGAAAAGCATTGATGTGGTGATGATTGGTGTTTTAGTGCGCCACCACTGCGGTGGTTATGTGGCGCCCACTGAGAAAAGCATTGATGTAGTGATGATTGGTGTTTTAGTGCGCCACCACTGCGGTGGTTATATGTGGCGCCCACTGAGAAAAGCATTGATGTGGTGATGATTGGTGTTTTAGTGCACCACCACTGCGGTGGTTATGTGGCGCCCACTGAGAAAAGCATTGATGTGGCGATGATTGGTGCTTTAGTGCGCCACCACTGCGGTGGTTATATGTGGCGCCCACTGAGAAAAGCATTGATGTGGTGATGATTGGTGTTTTAGTGCGCCACCACTGCGGTGGTTATATGTGGCGCCCACTGAGAAAAGCATTGTTCTGATGATGATTGGTGTTTTAGTGCGCCACCACTGCGGTGGTTATATGTGGCGCCCACTGAGAAAAGCATTGCTCTGATGATGATTGGTGCTTTAGTGCGCCACCACTGCGGTGGTTATATGTGGCGCCCACTGAGAAAAGCATTGATGTGGTGATGATTGGTGTTTTAGTGCGCCACCACTGCGGTGGTTATATGTGGCGCCTACTGAGAAAAGCATTGATGTGGTGATGATTGGTGTTTTAGTGCGCCACCACTGCGGTGGTTATGTCTGGCGCCCACTGAGAAAAGCATTGATGTGGTGATGATTGGTGTTTTAGTGCGCCACCACTGCGGTGGTTATATGTGGCGCCCACTGAGAAAAGCATTGATGTAGTGATGATTGGTGTTTTAGTGCGCAACCACTGCGGTGGTTATGTGGCGCCCACTGAGAAAAGCATTGATCTGATGATGATTGGTGCTTTAGTGCGCCACCACAGCGGTGGTTATATGTGGCGCCCACTGAGAAAAGCATTGATGTGGTGATGATTGGTGTTTTAGTGCGCCACCACTGCAGTGGTTATATGTGGCGCCCACTGAGAAAAGCATTGATCTGATGATGATTGGTGCTTTAGTGCGCCACCACTGCGGTGGTTATATGTGGCGCCCACTGAGAAAAGCATTGATGTGGTGATGATTGGTGTTTTAGTGCGCCACCACTGCGGTGGTTATGTGGCGCCCACTGAGAAAAGCATTGCTGTAGTGATGATTGGTCCTTTAGTGCCCCACCACTGCGGTGGTTATGTGTGGCGCCCACTGAGAAAAGCATTGATGTGGTGATGATTGGTGTTTTAGTGCGCCACCACTGCGGTGGTTATATGTGGCGCCCACTGAGAAAAGCATTGATCTGATGATGATTGGTGCTTTAGTGCGCCACCACTGCGGTGGTTATATGTGGCGCCCACTGAGAAAAGCATTGATGTGGTGATGATTGGTGTTTTAGTGCGCCACCACTGCGGTGGTTATATGTGGCGCCCACTGAGAAAAGCATTGATGTAGTGATGATTGGTGTTTTAGTGCGCCACCACTGCGGTGGTCATATGTGGCGCCCACTGAGAAAAGCATTGATGTGGTGATGATTGGTGTTTTAGTGCGCCACCACTGCGGTGGTTATGTGGCGCCCACTGAGAAAATCATTGATGTGGTGATGATTGGTGTTTTAGTGCGCCACCACTGCGGTGGTTATATGTGGCGCCCACTGAGAAAAGCATTGATGTAGTGATGATTGGTGTTTTAGTGCGCCACCACTGCGGTGGTTATGTGGCGCCCACTGAGAAAAGTATTGATCTGATGATGATTGGTGCTTTAGTGCGCCACCACTACGGTGGTTATATGTGGCGCCCACTGAGAAAAGCATTGATGTGGTGATGATTGGTGTTTTAGTGCGCCACCACTGCGGTGGTTATATGTGGCGCCCACTGAGAAAAGCATTGATCTGATGATGATTGGTGCTTTAGTGCGCCACCACTGCGGTGGTTATATGTGGCGCCCACTGAGAAAAGCATTGATGTGGTGATGATTGGTGGTTTAGTGCGCCACCACTGCGGTGGTTATGTGGCGCCCACTGAGAAAAGCATTGATCTGATGATGATTGGTGCTTTAGTGCGCCACCACTGCGATGGTTATGTGGCGCCCACTGAGAAAAGCATTGATGTGGTGATGATTGGCGCTTTAGTGCGCCACCACTGCGGTGGTTATATGTGGCGCCCACTGAGAAAAGCATTGATCTGATGATGATTGGTGCTTTAGTGCGCCACCACTGCGGTGGTTATGTGGCGCCCACTGAGAAAAGCATTGATGTGGTGATGATTGGTGTTTTAGTGCGCCACCACTGCGGTGGTTATGTGTGGCGCCCACTGAGAAAAGCATTGATGTGGTGATGATTGGTGTTTTAGTGCGCCACCACTGCGGTGGTTATGTGTGGCGCCCACTGAGAAAAGCATTGATCTGATGATGATTGGTGCTTTAGTGCGCCAACACTGCGGTGGTTATATGTGGCGCCCACTGAGAAAAGCATTGATGTGGTGATGATTGGTGTTTTAGTGCGCCACCACTGCGGTGGTCATATGTGGCGCCCACTGAGAAAAGCATTGATGTGGGGATGATTGGTGTTTTAGTGCGCCACCACTGCGGTGGTTATGTGGCGCCCACTGAGAAAAGCATTGATGTAGTGATGATTGGTTCTTTAGTGCGCCACCACTGCGGTGGTTATGTGTGGCGCCCACTGAGAAAAGCATTGATGTGGTGATGATTGGTGTTTTAGTGCGCCACCACTGCAGTGGTTATATGTGGCGCCCACTGAGAAAAGCATTGATCTGATGATGATTGGTGCTTTAGTGCGCCACCACTGCGGTGGTTATATGTGGCGCCCACTGAGAAAAGCATTGATGTGGTGATGATTGGTGTTTTAGTGCGCCACCACTGCGGTGGTTATATGTGGCGCCCACTGAGAAAAGCATTGATGTAGTGATGATTGGTGTTTTAGTGCGCCACCACTGCGGTGGTTATATGTGGCGCCCACTGAGAAAAGCAATGTTCTGATGATGATTGGTGCTTTAGTGCGCCACCACTGCGGTGGTTATATGTGGCGCCCACTGAGAAAAGCATTGCTTTGATGATGATTGGTGCTTTAGTGCGCCACCACTGCGGTGGTTATATGTGGCGCCCACTGAGAAAAGCATTGCTCTGATGATGATTGGTGCTTTAGTGCGCCACCACTGCGGTGGTTATGTGTGGCGCCCACTGAGAAAAGCATTGATGTGGTGATGATTGGTGTTTTAGTGCGCCACCACTGCGGTGGTTATATGTGGCGCCCACTGAGAAAAGCATTGATGTGGTAATGATTGGTGTTTTAGTGCGCCACCACTGCGGTGGTTATATGTGGCGCCCACTGAGAAAAGCATTGATGTAGTGATGATTGGTGTTTTAGTGCGCCACCACTGCGGTGGTCATATGTGGCGCCCACTGAGAAAAGCATTGATGTGGTGATGATTGGTGTTTTAGTGCGCCACCACTGCGGTGGTTATGTGGCGCCCACTGAGAAAAGCATTGATGTAGTGATGATTGGTGCTTTAGTGCGCCACCACTGCGGTGGTTATGTGTGGCGCCCACTGATAAAAGCATTGATGTGGTGATGATTGGTGTTTTAGTGCGCCACCACTGCGGTGGTTATATGTGGCGCCCACTGAGAAAAGCATTGATGTGGTGATGATTGGTGTTTTAGTGCGCCACCACTGCGGTGGTTATATGTGGAGCCCACTGAGAAAAGCATTGATGTAGTGATGATTGGTGCTTTAGTGCGCCACCACTGCGGTGGTTATATGTGGCGCCCACTGAGAAAAGCATTGATTTGATGATGATTGGTGCTTTAGTGCGCCACCACTGCGGTGGTTATATGTGGCGCCCACTGAGAAAAGCATTGTTCTGATGATGATTGGTGCTTTAGTGCGCCACCACTGCGGTGGTTATATGTGGCACCCACTGAGAAAAGCATTGCTTTGATGATGATTGGTGCTTTAGTGCGCCACCACTGCGGTGGTTATATGTGGCGCTCACTGAGAAAAGCATTGCTCTGATGATGATTGGTGCTTTAGTGCGCCACCACTGCGGTGGTTATATGTGGCGCCCACTGAGAAAAGCATTGATGTGGTGATGATTGGTGTTTTAGTGCGCCACCACTGCGGTGGTTATATGTGGCGCCCACTGAGAAAAGCATTGGTGTAGTGATGATTGGTGTTGTAGTGCGCCACCACTGCGGTGGTCATATGTGGCGCCCACTGAGAAAAGCATTGATGTGGTGATGATTGGTGTTTTAGTGCGCCGCCACTGCGGTGGTTATGTGGCGCCCACTGAGAAAAGCATTGATGTAGTGATGATTGGTCCTTTAGTGCGCCACCACTGCGGTGGTTATATGTGGCGCCCACTGAGAAAAGCATTGATGTGGTGATGATTGGTGTTTTAGTGCGCCACCACTGCGGTGGTTATATGTGGCGCCCACTGAGAAAAGCATTGATCTGATGATGATTGGTGCTTTAGTGCGCCACCACTGCGGTGGTTATATGTGGCGCCCACTGAGAAAAGCATTGATGTGGTGATGATTGGTGTTTTAGTGCGCCACCACTGCGGTGGTTATATGTGGCGCCCACTGAGAAAAGCATTGATGTAGTGATGATTGGTGTTTTAGTGCGCCACCACTGCGGTGGTTATATGTGGCGCCCACTGAGAAAAGCATTGTTCTAATGATGATTGGTGTTTTAGTGCGCCACCACTGCGGTGGTTATATGTGGCGCCCACTGAGAAAAGCATTGCTTTGATGATGATTGGTGCTTTAGTGCACCACCACTGCGGTGGTTATGTGGCGCCCACTGAGAAAAGCATTGATCTGATGATGATTGGTGCTTTAGTGCGCCACCACTGCGGTGGTTATATGTGGCGCCCACTGAGAAAAGCATTGATGTGGTAATGCTTGGTGTTTTAGTGCGCCACCACTGCGGTGGTTATATGTGGCGCCCACTGAGAAAAGCATTGATGTAGTGATGATTGGTGTTTTAGTGCGCCACCACTGCGGTGGTCATATGTGGCGCCCACTGAGAAAAGCATTGATGTGGTGATGATTGGTGTTTTAGTGCGCCACCACTGCGGTGGTTATGTGGCGCCCACTGAAAAAAGCATTGATGTAGTGATGATTGGTGCTTTAGTGCGCCACCACTGCGGTGGTTATGTGTGGCGCCCACTGATAAAAGCATTGATGTGGTGATGATTGGTGTTTTAGTGCGCCACCACTGCGGTGGTTATATGTGGCGCCCACTGAAAAAAGCATTGATGTGGTGATGATTGGTGTTTTAGTGCGCCACCACTGCGGTGGTTATATGTGGCGCCCACTGAGAAAAGCATTGATGTAGTGATGATTGGTGTTTTAGTGCGCCACCACTGCGGTGGATATGTGGCGCCCACTGAGAAAAGTATTGATCTGATGATGATTGGTGCTTTAGTGCGCCACCACTGCGGTGGTTATATGTGGCGCCCACTGAGAAAAGCATTGATGTGGTGATGATTGGTGTTTTAGTGCGCCACCACTGCGGTGGTTATATGTGGCGCCCACTGAGAAAAGCATTGATCTGATGATGATTGGTGCTTTAGTGCGCCACCACTGCGTTGGTTATGTGGCGCCCACTGAGAAAAGCATTGATGTGGTGATGATTGGCGCTTTAGTGCGCCACCACTGCGGTGGTTATATGTGGCGCCCACTGAGAAAAGCATTGATCTGATGATGATTGGTGCTTTAGTGCGCCACCACTGCGGTGGTTATGTGGCGCCCACTGAGAAAGGCATTGATGTGGTGATGATTGGTGTTTTAGTGCGCCACCACTGCGGTGGTTATGTGTGGCGCCCACTGAGAAAAGCATTGATGTGGTGATGATTGGTGTTTTAGTGCGCCACCACTGCGGTGGTTATGTGTGGTGCCCACTGAGAAAAGCATTGATCTGATGATGATTGGTGCTTTAGTGCGCCAACACTACGGTGGTTATATGTGGCGCCCACTGAGAAAAGCATTGATGTGGTGATGATTGGTGTTTTAGTGCGCCACCACTGCGGTGGTTATATGTGGCGCCCACTGAGAAAAGCATTGATGTAGTGATGATTGGTGTTTTAGTGCGCCACCACTGCGGTGGTCATATGTGGCGCCCACTGAGAAAAGCATTGATGTGGTGATGATTGGTGTTTTAGTGCGCCACCACTGCGGTGGTTATGTGGCGCCCACTGAGAAAAGCATTGATGTAGTGATGATTGGTGCTTTAGTGCGCCACCACTGCGGTGGTTATGTGTGGCGCCCACTGAGAAAAGCATTGATGTGGTGATGATTGGTGTTTTAGTGCGCCACCACTGCGGTGGTTAT
>JAXIVJ010005506.1:62500-73445 GCA_036785665.1 Chirona hameri | reverse complement strand
CTGTGTCTGTCTGTGTCTGTCTGTCTGTGTCTGTGTCTGTCTGTGTCTGTCTGTCTGTCTGTTGTCTGTCTGTGTCTGTGTCTGTCTGTGTCTGTGTCTGTCTGTGTCTGTGTCTGTGTCTGTGTCTGTCTGTGTCTGTGTCTGTCTGTGTCTGTCTGTGTCTGTGTCTGTCTGTGTCTGTGTCTGTGTCTGTCTGTGTCTGTGTCTGTCTGTGTCTGTCTGGTCTGTCTGTGTCTGTGTCTGTCTGTGTCTGTGTCTGTCTGTGTCTGTGTCTGTCTGTGTCTGTGTCTGTGTCTGTCTGTGTCTGTGTCTGTCTGTGTCTGTGTCTGTCTGTGTCTGTGTCTGTCTGTGTCTGTGTCTGTCTGTGTCTGTGTCTGTCTGTGTCTGTGTCTGTCTGTGTCTGTGTCTGTCTGTGTCTGTGTCTGTCTGTGTCTGTGTCTGTCTGTGTCTGTCTGTGTCTGTGTCTGTCTGTGTCTGTGTCTGTCTGTGTCTGTGTCTGTGTCTGTCTGTGTCTGTGTCTGTCTGTGTCTGTGTCTGTCTGTGTCTGTGTCTGTCTGTGTCTGTGTCTGGTCTGTCTGTGTCTGTGTCTGTCTGTGTCTGTGTCTGTCTGTGTCTGTGTCTGTCTGTGTCTGTGTCTGTCTGTGTCTGTGTCTGTCTGTCTGTGTCTGTCTGTGTCTGTGTCTGTCTGTGTCTGTGTCTGTCTGTGTCTGTGTCTGTCTGTGTCTGTGTCTGTGTCTGTCTGTGTCTGTGTCTGTCTGTGTCTGTGTCTGTCTGTGTCTGTGTCTGTCTGTGTCTGTGTCTGTCTGTGTCTGTGTCTGTCTGTGTCTGTGTCTGTCTGTGTCTGTGTCTGTCTGTGTCTGTGTCTGTCTGTGTCTGTGTCTGTCTGTGTCTGTGTCTGTCTGTGTCTGTCTGTCTGTGTCTGTGTCTGTCTGTGTCTTGTCTGTGTCTGTCTGTGTCTGTGTCTGTCTGTGTCTGTCTGTGTCTGTGTCTGTCTGTGTCTGTGTCTGTCTGTGTCTGTGTCTGTCTGTGTCTGTGTCTGTCTGTGTCTGGTCTGTGTCTGTCTGTGTCTGTGTCTGTGTGTCTGTGTCTGTCTGTGTCTGTGTCTGTCTGTGTCTGTGTCTGTGTCTGTGTCTGTGTCTGTCTGTGTCTGTGTCTGTCTGTGTCTGTGTCTGTCTGTGTCTGTCTGTCTGTGTCTGTCTGTGTCTGTGTCTGTCTGTGTCTGGTCTGTCTGTCTGTGTCTGTCTGTGTCTGTGTCTGTCTGTGTCTGTGTCTGTCTGTGTCTGTGTCTGTCTGTGTCTGTCTGTCTGTGTCTGTCTGTGTCTGTGTCTGTCTGTGTCTGTGTCTGTCTGTGTCTGTCTGTGTCTGTGTCTGTCTGTGTCTGTGTCTGTCTGTGTCTGTCTGTGTCTGTGTCTGTCTGTGTCTGTGTCTGTGTCTGTCTGTGTCTGTGTCTGTCTGTGTCTGTGTCTGTCTGTGTCTGTGTCTGTCTGTGTCTGTGTCTGTGTCTGTCTGTGTCTGTCTGTGTCTGTGTCTGTCTGTGTCTGTGTTCTGTGTCTGTCTGTGTCTGTGTCTGTCTGTGTCTGTGTGTCTGTGTCTGTGTCGTCTGTGTCTGTGTCTGTCTGTGTCTGTGTCTGTCTGTGTCTGTCTGTCTGTCTGTGTCTGTGTCTGTCTGTGTCTGTCTGTGTCTGTGTCTGTCTGTGTCTGTGTCTGTCTGTGTCTGTGTCTGTCTGTGTCTGTGTCTGTGTCTGTCTGTCTGTCTGTGTCTGTCTGTGTCTGTGTCTGTCTGTGTCTGTGTCTGTCTGTGTCTGTCTGTGTCTGTCTGTCTGTGTCTGTCTGTGTCTGTGTCTGTCTGTGTCTGTGTCTGTCTGTGTCTGTGTCTGTCTGTGTCTGTCTGTCTGTGTCTGTCTGTGTCTGTGTCTGTCTGTGTCTTGTCTGTCTGTGTCTGGTCTGTCTGTCTGTGTCTGTCTGGTCTGTGTCTGTCTGTGTCTGTGTCTGTCTGTGTCTGTCGTCTGTGTCTGTCTGTCTGTGTCTGTCTGTCTGTGTCTGTCTGTGTCTGGTCTGTCTGTGTCTGTCTGTCTGTGTCTGTCTGTTCTGTCTGTCTGTGTCTGTCTGTGTCTGTCTGTCTGTGTCTGTCTGTCTGTGTCTGTCTGTCTGTCTGTGTCTGTCTGTCTGTCTGTGTCTGTCTGTCTGTGTCTGTCTGTCTGTCTGTGTCTGTCTGTCTGTGTCTGTCTGTCTGTGTCTGTCTGTCTGTGTCTGTCTGTCTGTGTCTGTCTGTCTGTGTCTGTCTGTCTGTGTCTGTCTGTCTGTGTCTGTCTGTCTGTGTCTGTCTGTCTGTGTCTGTCTGTCTGTGTCTGTCTGTCTGTGTCTGTCTGGTCCTGTCTGTGTCTGTGTCTGTCTGTCTGTGTCTGTCTGTCTGTGTCTGTCTGTCTGTGTCTGTCTGTCTGTGTCTGTCTGTCTGTGTCTGTCTGTCTGTGTCTGTCTGTCTGTGTCTGTCTGTCTGTGTCTGTCTGTCTGTGTCTGTCTGTCTGTGTCTGTCTGTCTGTGTCTGTCTGTCTGTGTCTGTCTGTCTGTGTCTGTCTGTCTGTGTCTGTCTGTCTGTGTCTGTCTGTCTGTGTCTGTCTGTCTGTGTCTGTCTGTCTGTGTCTGTCTGTCTGTGTCTGTCTGTCTGTGTCTGTCTGTCTGTGTCTGTCTGTCTGTGTCTGTCTGTCTGTGTCTGTCTGTCTGTGTCTGTCTGTCTGTGTCTGTCTGTCTGTGTCTGTCTGTCTGTGTCTGTCTGTGTCTGTGTCTGTCTGGTCTGTGTCTGTCTGTGTCTGTGTCTGTCTGTCTGTGTCTGTCTGTCTGTGTCTGTGTCTGTGTCTGTCTGTCTGTGTCTGTCTGTCTGTGTCTGTCTGTCTGTGTCTGTCTGTGTCTGTCTCTGTCTGTGTCTGTCTGTCTGTCTGTGTCTGTCTGTCTGTGTCTGTGTCTGTCTGTGTCTGTGTCTGTCTGTGTCTGTGTCTGTGTCTGTGTCTGTCTGTGTCTGTCTGTGTCTGTGTCTGTCTGTGTCTGTGTCTGTCTGTGTCTGTGTCTGTCTGTGTCTGTGTCTGTCTGTGTCTGTGTCTGTCTGTGTCTGTGTCTGTCTGTGTCTGTGTCTGTCTGTGTCTGTGTCTGTCTGTGTCTGTGTCTGTCTGTGTCTGTGTCTGTCTGTGTCTGTGTCTGTCTGTGGCTGTGTCTGTCTGTGGCTGTGTCTGTCTGTGGCTGTGTCTGTCTGTGGCTGTGTCTGTCTGTGGCTGTGTCTGTCTGTGTCTGTCTGTGTCTGTGTCTGTCTGTGGCTGTGTCTGTCTGTGGCTGTGTCTGTCTGTGGCTGTGTCTGTCTGTGGCTGTGTCTGTCTGTGGCTGTGTCTGTCTGTGGCTGTGTCTGTCTGTGGCTGTGTCTGTCTGTGTCTGTGTCTGTCTGTGGCTGTGTCTGTCTGTGGCTGTGTCTGTCTGTGGCTGTGTCTGTCTGTGGCTGTGTCTGTCTGTGGCTGTGTCTGTCTGTGGCTGTGTCTGTCTGTGGCTGTGTCTGTCTGTGGCTGTGTCTGTCTGTGGCTGTGTCTGTCTGTGGCTGTGTCTGTCTGTGGCTGTGTCTGTCTGTGTCTGTGTCTGTCTGTGTCTGTGTCTGTCTGTGGCTGTGTCTGTCTGTGTCTGTGTCTGTCTGTGCTGTGTCTGTCTGTGTCTGTGTCTGTCTGTGTCTGTGTCTGTCTGTGTCTGTGTCTGTCTGTGTCTGTGTCTGTCTGTGTCTGTGTCTGTCTGTGTCTGTGTCTGTCTGTGTCTGTGTCTGTCTGTGTCTGTGTCTGTCTGTGTCTGTGTCTGTCTGTGTCTGTGTCTGTCTGTGTCTGTGTCTGTCTGTGTCTGTGTCTGTCTGTGTCTGTGTCTGTCTGTGTCTGTCTGTGTCTGTGTCTGTCTGTGTCTGTGTCTGTCTGTGTCTGTGTCTGTCTGTGTCTGTGTCTGTCTGTGTCTGTGTCTGTCTGTGTCTGTGTCTGTCTGTGTCTGTGTCTGTCTGTGTCTGTGTCTGTCTGTGTCTGTGTCTGTCTGTGTCTGTGTCTGTCTGTGTCTGTGTCTGTCTGTGTCTGTGTCTGTCTGTGTCTGTGTCTGTCTGTGTCTGTGTCTGTCTGTGTCTGTGTCTGTCTGTGTCTGTGTCTGTCTGTGTCTGTGTCTGTCTGTGTCTGTGTCTGTCTGTGTCTGTGTCTGTCTGTGTCTGTGTCTGTCTGTGTCTGTGTCTGTCTGTGTCTGTGTCTGTCTGTGTCTGTGTCTGTCTGTGTCTGTGTCTGTCTGTGTCTGTGTCTGTCTGTGTCTGTGTCTGTCTGTGTCTGTGTCTGTCTGTGTCTGTGTCTGTCTGTGTCTGTGTCTGTCTGTGTCTGTGTCTGTCTGTGTCTGTGTCTGTCTGTGTCTGTCTGTGTCTGTGTCTGTCTGTGTCTGTGTCTGTCTGTGTCTGTGTCTGTCTGTGTCTGTGTCTGTCTGTGTCTGTGTCTGTCTGTGTCTGTGTCTGTCTGTGTCTGTGTCTGTCTGTGTCTGTGTCTGTCTGTGTCTGTGTCTGTCTGTGTCTGTGTCTGTCTGTGTCTGTGTCTGTCTGTGTCTGTGTCTGTCTGTGTCTGTGTCTGTCTGTGTCTGTGTCTGTCTGTGTCTGTGTCTGTCTGTGTCTGTGTCTGTCTGTGTCTGTGTCTGTCTGTGTCTTGTCTGTCTGTGTCTGTCTGTCTGTGTCTGTGTTGTCTGTGTCTGTGTCTGTCTGTGTCCTGTGTCGTGTCTGTGTCTGTGTCTGTCTGTGTCTGTCTGTCTGTGTCTGTGTCTGTCTGTGTCTGGTCTGTCTGTGTCTGTCTGTCTGTGTCTGTCTGTCTGTGTCTGTCTGTCTGTCTGTCTGTGTCTGTCTGTCTGTGTCTGTCTGTCTGTGTCTGTCTGTCTGTGTCTGTCTGTCTGTGTCTGTCTGTCTGTGTCTGTCTGTCTGTGTCTGTCTGTGTCTGTCTGTCTGTGTCTGTCTGTCTGTGTCTGTCTGTCTGTGTCTGTCTGTCTGTGTCTGTCTGTCTGTGTCTGTCTGTCTGTGTCTGTCTGTCTGTGTCTGTCTGTCTGTGTCTGTCTGTCTGTGTCTGTCTGTCTGTGTCTGTCTGTCTGTGTCTGTCTGTCTGTGTCTGTCTGTCTGTCTGTGTCTGTCTGTCTGTCTGTCTGTGTCTGTCTGTCTGTCTGTGTCTGTCTGTCTGTCTGTGTCTGTCTGTCTGTGTCTGTCTGTCTGTCTGTGTCTGTCTGTCTGTGTCTGTCTGTCTGTGTCCTGTCTGTCTGTGTCTGTCTGTCTGTGTCTGTCTGTCTGTGTCTGTCTGTCTGTGTCTGTCTGTCTGTGTCTGTCTGTCTGTGTCTGTCTGTCTGTGTCTGTCTGTCTGTGTCTGTCTGTCTGTGTCTGTCTGTCTGTGTCTGTCTGTCTGTGTCTGTCTGTCTGTGTCTGTCTGTCTGTGTCTGTCTGTCTGTGTCTGTCTGTCTGTGTCTGTCTGTCTGTGTCTGTCTGTCTGTGTCTGTCTGTCTGTGTCTGTCTGTCTGTGTCTGTCTGTCTGTGTCTGTCTGTCTGTGTCTGTCTGTCTGTGTCTGTCTGTCTGTGTCTGTCTGTCTGTGTCTGTCTGTCTGTGTCTGTCTGTCTGTGTCTGTCTGTCTGTGTCTGTCTGTCTGTGTCTGTCTGTCTGTGTCTGTCTGTCTGTGTCTGTCTGTCTGTGTCTGTCTGTCTGTGTCTGTCTGTCTGTGTCTGTCTGTCTGTGTCTGTCTGTCTGTCTGTCTGTCTGTGTCTGTGTCTGTCTGTGTCTGTGTCTGTCTGTGTCTGTGTCTGTCTGTGTCTGTGTCTGTCTGTGTCTGTGTCTGTCTGTGTCTGTGTCTGTCTGTCTGTGTCTGTCTGTCTGTGTCTGTCTGTCTGTGTCTGTCTGTCTGTGTCTGTCTGTCTGTGTCTGTCTGTCTGTGTCTGTCTGTCTGTGTCTGTCTGTCTGTGTCTGTCTGTCTGTGTCTGTCTGTCTGTGTCTGTCTGTCTGTGTCTGTCTGTCTGTGTCTGTCTGTCTCTGTCTGTCTGTGTCTGTCTGTCTGTGTCTGTCTGTCTGTGTCTGTGTCTGTCTGTGTCTGTGTCTGTGTCTGTCTGTGTCTGTGTCTGTCTGTGTCTGTGTCTGTCTGTGTCTGTGTCTGTCTGTGTCTGTGTCTGTCTGTGTCTGTGTCTGTCTGTGTCTGTGTCTGTCTGTGTCTGTGTCTGTCTGTGTCTGTCTGTGTCTGTGTCTGTCTGTGTCTGTGTCTGTCTGTGTCTGTGTCTGTCTGTGTCTGTGTCTGTCTGTGTCTGTGTCTGTGTCTGTCTGTGTCTGTGTCTGTCTGTGTCTGTGTCTGTCTGTGTCTGTGTCTGTCTGTGTCTGTGTCTGTCTGTGTCTGTGTCTGTCTGTGTCTGTGTCTGTCTGTGTCTGTGTCTGTGTCTGTCTGTGTCTGTGTCTGTCTGTCTGTCTGTGTCTGTCTGTCTGTGTCTGTCTGTCTGTGTCTGTCTGTCTGTGTCTGTCTGTCTGTGTCTGTCTGTCTGTGTCTGTCTGTCTGTGTCTGTCTGTCTGTGTCTGTCTGTCTGTGTCTGTCTGTCTGTGTCTGTCTGTCTGTGTCTGTCTGTCTGTGTCTGTCTGTCTGTGTCTGTCTGTCTGTGTCTGTCTGTCTGTGTCTGTCTGTCTGTGTCTGTCTGTCTGTGTCTGTCTGTCTGTGTCTGTCTGTCTGTGTCTGTCTGTCTGTGTCTGTCTGTCTGTGTCTGTCTGTCTGTGTCTGTCTGTCTGTGTCTGTCTGTCTGTGTCTGTCTGTCTGTGTCTGTCTGTCTGTGTCTGTCTGTCTGTGTCTGTCTGTCTGTGTCTGTCTGTCTGTGTCTGTCTGTCTGTGTCTGTCTGTCTGTGTCTGTCTGTCTGTGTCTGTCTGTCTGTGTCTGTCTGTCTGTGTCTGTCTGTCTGTGTCTGTCTGTCTGTGTCTGTCTGTCTGTGTCTGTCTGTCTGTGTCTGTCTGTCTGTGTCTGTCTGTCTGTGTCTGTCTGTCTGTGTCTGTCTGTCTGTGTCTGTCTGTCTGTGTCTGTCTGTCTGTGTCTGTCTGTCTGTGTCTGTCTGTCTGTGTCTGTCTGTCTGTGTCTGTCTGTCTGTGTCTGTCTGTCTGTGTCTGTCTGTCTGTGTCTGTCTGTCTGTGTCTGTCTGTCTGTGTCTGTCTGTCTGTGTCTGTCTGTCTGTGTCTGTCTGTCTGTGTCTGTCTGTCTGTGTCTGTCTGTCTGTGTCTGTCTGTCTGTGTCTGTCTGTCTGTGTCTGTCTGTCTGTGTCTGTCTGTCTGTGTCTGTCTGTGTCTGTGTCTGTCTGTGTCTGTGTCTGTGTCTGTCTGTGTCTGTGTCTGTCTGTGTCTGTCTGTGTCTGTGTCTGTGTCTGTCTGTGTCTGTGTCTGTCTGTGTCTGTGTCTGTCTGTGTCTGTGTCTGTGTCTGTCTGTGTCTGTGTCTGTGTGTGTCTGTGTCTGTGTCTGTCTGTGTCTGTGTCTGTCTGTGTCTGTGTCTGTCTGTGTCTGTGTCTGTCTGTGTCTGTGTCTGTCTGTGTCTGTGTCTGTCTGTGTCTGTGTCTGTCTGTGTCTGTGTCTGTCTGTGTCTGTCTGTGTCTGTGTCTGTCTGTGTCTGTGTCTGTCTGTGTCTGTGTCTGTGTCTGTCTGTGTCTGTGTCTGTCTGTGTCTGTGTCTGTCTGTGTCTGTGTCTGTCTGTGTCTGTGTCTGTGTCTGTCTGTGTCTGTGTCTGTCTGTGTCTGTGTCTGTCTGTGTCTGTGTCTGTCTGTGTCTGTGTCTGTCTGTGTCTGTGTCTGTCTGTGTCTGTGTCTGTCTGTGTCTGTGTCTGTCTGTGTCTGTGTCTGTCTGTGTCTGTGTCTGTCTGTGTCTGTGTCTGTGTCTGTGTCTGTCTGTGTCTGTGTCTGTCTGTGTCTGTGTCTGTCTGTGTCTGTGTCTGTCTGTGTCTGTGTCTGTCTGTGTCTGTGTCTGTCTGTGTCTGTGTCTGTCTGTGTCTGTGTCTGTCTGTGTCTGTGTCTGTCTGTGTCTGTGTCTGTCTGTGTCTGTGTCTGTCTGTGTCTGTGTCTGTCTGTGTCTGTGTCTGTATGTGTCTGTGTCTGTGTCTGTCTGTGTCTGTGTCTGTCTGTGTCTGTCTGTGTCTGTGTCTGTCTGTGTCTGTGTCTGTCTGTGTCTGTGTCTGTCTGTGTCTGTGTCTGTCTGTGTCTGTCTGTGTCTGTCTGTGTCTGTGTCTGTCTGTGTCTGTGTCTGTCTGTGTCTGTGTCTGTCTGTGTCTGTGTCTGTCTGTGTCTGTGTCTGTCTGTGTATGTGTCTGTCTGTGTCTGTGTCTGTCTGTGTCTGTGTCTGTCTGTGTCTGTCTGTGTCTGTGTCTGTCTGTGTCTGTATCTGTCTGTGTCTGTGTCTGTCTGTGTCTGTGTCTGTCTGTGTCTGTGTCTGTCTGTGTCTGTGTCTGTCTGTGTCTGTGTCTGTCTGTGTCTGTCTGTGTCTGTGTCTGTCTGTGTCTGTGTCTGTCTGTGTCTGTCTGTGTCTGTGTCTGTCTGTGTCTGTGTCTGTCTGTGTCTGTCTGTGTCTGTGTCTGTCTGTGTCTGTGTCTGTGTCTGTCTGTGTCTGTGTCTGTCTGTGTCTGTGTCTGTCTGTGTCTGTGTCTGTCTGTGTCTGTGTCTGTGTCTGTCTGTGTCTGTCTGTGTCTGTGTCTGTCTGTGTCTGTGTCTGTCTGTGTCTGTCTGTGTCTGTGTCTGTCTGTGTCTGTGTCTGTGTCTGTCTGTGTCTGTGTCTGTCTGTGTCTGTGTCTGTCTGTGTCTGTCTGTGTCTGTCTGTGTCTGTGTCTGTCTGTGTCTGTCTGTGTCTGTGTCTGTCTGTGTCTGTGTCTGTCTGTGTCTGTGTCTGTGTCTGTCTGTGTCTGTGTCTGTGTCTGTCTGTGTCTGTGTCTGTCTGTGTCTGTCTGTGTCTGTGTCTGTCTGTGTCTGTGTCTGTCTGTGTCTGTCTGTGTCTGTCTGTGTCTGTGTCTGTCTGTGTCTGTGTCTGTCTGTGTCTGTGTCTGTCTGTGTCTGTGTCTGTCTGTGTCTGTGTCTGTGTCTGTGTCTGTCTGTGTCTGTGTCTGTCTGTGTCTGTGTCTGTCTGTGTCTGTGTCTGTCTGTGTCTGTGTCTGTCTGTGTCCTGTCTGTCTGTGTCTGTCTGTCTGTGTCTGTCTGTGTCTGTGTCTGTGTCTGTCTGTGTCTGTGTCTGTCTGTGTCTGTGTCTGTCTGTGTCTGTGTCTGTCTGTGTCTGTGTCTGTCTGTGTCTGTCTGTGTCTGTCTGTCTGTGTCTGTCTGTGTCTGTCTGTCTGTGTCTGTCTGTCTGTGTCTGTCTGTCTGTCTGTGTCTGTCTGTCTGTCTGTGTCTGTCTGTCTGTCTGTGTCTGTCTGTCTGTCTGTGTCTGTCTGTCTGTGTCTGTCTGTCTGTGTCTGTCTGTCTGTCTGTGTCTGTCTGTCTGTGTCTGTCTGTCTGTGTCTGTCTGTCTGTGTCTGTCTGTCTGTGTCTGTCTGTCTGTGTCTGTCTGTCTGTGTCTGTCTGTCTGTGTCTGTCTGTCTGTGTCTGTGTCTGTCTGTGTCTGTCTGTCTGTGTCTGTCTGTCTGTGTCTGTCTGTCTGTGTCTGTCTGTCTGTGTCTGTCTGTCTGTGTCTGTCTGTCTGTGTCTGTCTGTCTGTGTCTGTCTGTCTGTGTCTGTCTGTCTGTGTCTGTCTGTCTGTGTCTGTCTGTCTGTGTCTGTCTGTCTGTGTCTGTCTGTCTGTGTCTGTCTGTCTGTGTCTGTCTGTCTGTGTCTGTCTGTCTGTGTCTGTCTGTCTGTGTCTGTCTGTCTGTGTCTGTCTGTCTGTGTCTGTCTGTCTGTGTCTGTCTGTCTGTGTCTGTCTGTCTGTGTCTGTCTGTCTGTGTCTGTCTGTCTGTGTCTGTCTGTCTGTGTCTGTCTGTCTGTGTCTGTCTGTCTGTGTCTGTCTGTCTGTGTCTGTCTGTCTGTGTCTGTCTGTCTGTGTCTGTCTGTCTGTGTCTGTCTGTCTGTGTCTGTCTGTCTGTGTCTGTCTGTCTGTGTCTGTCTGTCTGTGTCTGTCTGTCTGTGTCTGTCTGTCTGTGTCTGTCTGTCTGTGTCTGTCTGTCTGTGTCTGTCTGTGTCTGTCTGTCTGTCTGTGTCTGGTGTCTGTCTGTCTGTGTCTGTCTGTCTGTGTCTGTGTCTGGTCTGTGTCTGTGTCTGTCTGTGTCTGTGTCTGTGTCTGTCTGTCTGTGTCTGTCTGTGTCTGTGTCTGTCTGTGTCTGTGTCTGTCTGTGTCTGTGTCTGTCTGTGTCTGTGTCTGTCTGTGTGTCTGTCTGTGTCTGTGTCTGTCTGTGTCTGTGTCTGTCTGTGTCTGTGTCTGTCTGTGTCTGTGTCTGTCTGTGTCTGTGTCTGTCTGTGTCTGTGTCTGTCTGTGTCTGTGTCTGTCTGTGTCTGTGTCTGTCTGTGTCTGTGTCTGTCTGTGTCTGTCTGTGTCTGTCTGTGTCTGTGTCTGTCTGTGTCTGTGTCTGTCTGTGTCTGTGTCTGTCTGTGTCTGTGTCTGTCTGTGGCTGTGTCTGTCTGTGGCTGTGTCTGTCTGTGTCTGTGTCTGTCTGTGGCTGTGTCTGTCTGTGGCTGTGTCTGTCTGTGGCTGTGTCTGTCTGTGGCTGTGTCTGTCTGTGGCTGTGTCTGTCTGTGGCTGTGTCTGTCTGTGGCTGTGTCTGTCTGTGGCTGTGTCTGTCTGTGGCTGTGTCTGTCTGTGGCTGTGTCTGTCTGTGGCTGTGTCTGTCTGTGGCTGTGTCTGTCTGTGGCTGTGTCTGTCTGTGGCTGTGTCTGTCTGTGGCTGTGTCTGTCTGTGGCTGTGTCTGTCTGTGGCTGTGTCTGTCTGTGGCTGTGTCTGTCTGTGGCTGTGTCTGTCTGTGGCTGTGTCTGT
>JAXIVJ010005506.1:57500-60000 GCA_036785665.1 Chirona hameri | reverse complement strand
TGTCTGTGTCTGTCTGTGTCTGTGTCTGTCTGTGTCTGTGTCTGTGTCTGTCTGTCTGTGTCTGTCTGTCTGTGTCTGTCTGTCTGTGTCTGTCTGTCTGTGTCTGTCTGTCTGTGTCTGTCTGTCTGTGTCTGTCTGTCTGTGTCTGTCTGTCTGTGTCTGTCTGTCTGTGTCTGTCTGTCTGTGTCTGTCTGTCTGTGTCTGTCTGTCTGTGTCTGTCTGTCTGTGTCTGTCTGTCTGTGTCTGTCTGTCTGTGTCTGTCTGTCTGTGTCTGTCTGTCTGTGTCTGTCTGTCTGTGTCTGTCTGTCTGTGTCTGTCTGTCTGTGTCTGTCTGTCTGTGTCTGTCTGTCTGTGTCTGTCTGTCTGTGTCTGTCTGTCTGTGTCTGTCTGTCTGTGTCTGTCTGTCTGTGTCTGTCTGTCTGTGTCTGTCTGTCTGTCTGTGTCTGTCTGTCTGTGTCTGTCTGTCTGTGTCTGTCTGTCTGTGTCTGTCTGTCTGTGTCTGTCTGTCTGTGTCTGTCTGTCTGTGTCTGTCTGTCTGTGTCTGTCTGTCTGTGTCTGTCTGTCTGTGTCTGTCTGTCTGTGTCTGTCTGTCTGTGTCTGTCTGTCTCTGTCTGTGTCTGTCTGTCTGTGTCTGTCTGTCTGTGTCTGTCTGTCTGTGTCTGTCTGTCTGTGTCTGTCTGTCTGTGTCTGTCTGTCTGTGTCTGTCTGTCTGTGTCTGTCTGTCTGTGTCTGTCTGTCTGTGTCTGTCTGTCTGTGTCTGTCTGTCTGTGTCTGTCTGTCTGTGTCTGTCTGTCTGTGTCTGTCTGTCTGTGTCTGTCTGTCTGTGTCTGTCTGTCTGTCTGTGTCTGTCTGTCTGTGTCTGTCTGTCTGTGTCTGTCTGTCTGTGTCTGTCTGTCTGTGTCTGTCTGTCTGTGTCTGTCTGTCTGTGTCTGTCTGTCTGTGTCTGTCTGTCTGTGTCTGTCTGTCTGTGTCTGTCTGTCTGTGTCTGTCTGTCTGTGTCTGTCTGTCTGTGTCTGTCTGTCTGTGTCTGTCTGTCTGTGTCTGTCTGTCTGTGTCTGTCTGTCTGTGTCTGTCTGTCTGTGTCTGTCTGTCTGTGTCTGTCTGTCTGTGTCTGTCTGTCTGTCTGTCTGTCTGTCTGTCTGTCTGTCTGTCTGTCTGTCTGTCTGTCTGTCTGTCTGTCTGTCTGTCTGTCTGTCTGTCTGTCTGTCTGTCTGTCTGTCTGTCTGTCTGTCTGTCTGTCTGTCTGTCTGTCTGTCTGTCTGTCTGTCTGTCTGTCTGTCTGTCTGTCTGTCTGTCTGTCTGTCTGTCTGTCTGTCTGTCTGTCTGTCTGTCTGTCTGTCTGTCTGTCTGTCTGTCTGTCTGTCTGTCTGTCTGTCTGTCTGTCTGTCTGTCTGTCTGTCTGTCTGTCTGTCTGTCTGTCTGTCTGTCTGTCTGTCTGTCTGTCTGTCTGTCTGTCTGTCTGTCTGTCTGTCTGTCTGTCTGTCTGTCTGTCTGTCTGTCTGTCTGTCTGTCTGTCTGTCTGTCTGTCTGTCTGTCTGTCTGTCTGTCTGTCTGTCTGTCTGTCTGTCTGTCTGTCTGTCTGTCTGTCTGTCTGTCTGTCTGTCTGTCTGTCTGTCTGTCTGTCTGTCTGTCTGTCTGTCTGTCTGTCTGTCTGTCTGTCTGTCTGTCTGTCTGTCTGTCTGTCTGTCTGTCTGTCTGTCTGTCTGTCTGTCTGTCTGTCTGTCTGTCTGTCTGTCTGTCTGTCTGTCTGTCTGTCTGTCTGTCTGTCTGTCTGTCTGTCTGTCTGTCTGTCTGTCTGTCTGTCTGTCTGTCTGTCTGTCTGTCTGTCTGTCTGTCTGTCTGTCTGTCTGTCTGTCTGTCTGTCTGTCTGTCTGTCTGTCTGTCTGTCTGTCTGTCTGTCTGTCTGTCTGTCTGTCTGTCTGTCTGTCTGTCTGTCTGTCTGTCTGTCTGTCTGTCTGTCTGTCTGTCTGTCTGTCTGTCTGTCTGTCTGTCTGTCTGTCTGTCTGTCTGTCTGTCTGTCTGTCTGTCTGTCTGTCTGTCTGTCTGTCTGTCTGTCTGTCTGTCTGTCTGTCTGTCTGTCTGTCTGTCTGTCTGTCTGTCTGTCTGTCTGTCTGTCTGTCTGTCTGTCTGTCTGTCTGTCTGTCTGTCTGTCTGTCTGTCTGTCTGTCTGTCTGTCTGTCTGTCTGTCTGTCTGTCTGTCTGTCTGTCTGTCTGTCTGTCTGTCTGTCTGTCTGTCTGTCTGTCTGTCTGTCTGTCTGTCTGTCTGTCTGTCTGTCTGTCTGTCTGTCTGTCTGTCTGTCTGTCTGTCTGTCTGTCTGTCTGTCTGTCTGTCTGTCTGTCTGTCTGTCTGTCTGTCTGTCTGTCTGTCTGTCTGTCTGTCTGTCTGTCTGTCTGTCTGTCTGTCTGTCTGTCTGTCTGTCTGTCTGTCTGTCTGTCTGTCTGTCTGTCTGTCTGTCTGTCTGTCTGTCTGTCTGTCTGTCTGTCTGTCTGTCTGTCTGT
The DNA here is from genome assembly GCA_036785665.1 of Chirona hameri. Taxonomy (NCBI): domain Eukaryota; kingdom Metazoa; phylum Arthropoda; class Thecostraca; order Balanomorpha; family Balanidae; genus Chirona; species Chirona hameri. The sequence continues at coordinate 57,501 of JAXIVJ010005506.1, read as the reverse complement.
C
>JAXIVJ010005506.1:42500-47500 GCA_036785665.1 Chirona hameri | reverse complement strand
ACAGACACACAGACACACAGACACACAGACACACAGACACACAGACACACAGACACACAGACACACAGACACACAGACACACAGACACACAGACACACAGACACACAGACACACAGACACACAGACACACAGACACACAGACACACAGACACACAGACACACAGACACACAGACACACAGACACACAGACACACAGACACACAGACACACAGACACACAGACACACAGACACACAGACACACAGACACACAGACACACAGACACACAGACACACAGACACACAGACACACAGACACACAGACACACAGACACACAGACACACAGACACACAGACACACAGACACACAGACACACAGACACACAGACACACAGACACACAGACACACAGACACACAGACACACAGACACACAGACACACAGACACACAGACACACAGACACACAGACACACAGACACACAGACACACAGACACACAGACACACAGACACACAGACACACAGACACACAGACACACAGACACACAGACACACAGACACACAGACACACAGACACACAGACACACAGACACACAGACACACAGACACACAGACACACAGACACACAGACACACAGACACACAGACACACAGACACACAGACACACAGACACACAGACACACAGACACACAGACACACAGACACACAGACACACAGACACACAGACACACAGACACACAGACACACAGACACACAGACACACAGACACACAGACACACAGACACACAGACACACAGACACACAGACACACAGACACACAGACACACAGACACACAGACACACAGACACACAGACACACAGACACACAGACACACAGACACACAGACACACAGACACACAGACACACAGACACACAGACACACAGACACACAGACACACAGACACACAGACACACAGACACACAGACACACAGACACACAGACACACAGACACACAGACACACAGACACACAGACACACAGACACACAGACACACAGACACACAGACACACAGACACACAGACACACAGACACACAGACACACAGACACACAGACACACAGACACACAGACACACAGACACACAGACACACAGACACACAGACACACAGACACACAGACACACAGACACACAGACACACAGACACACAGACACACAGACACACAGACACACAGACACACAGACACACAGACACACAGACACACAGACACACAGACACACAGACACACAGACACACAGACACACAGACACACAGACACACAGACACACAGACACACAGACACACAGACACACAGACACACAGACACACAGACACACAGACACACAGACACACAGACACACAGACACACAGACACACAGACACACAGACACACAGACACACAGACACACAGACACACAGACACACAGACACACAGACACACAGACACACAGACACACAGACACACAGACACACAGACACACAGACACACAGACACACAGACACACAGACACACAGACACACAGACACACAGACACACAGACACACAGACACACAGACACACAGACACACAGACACACAGACACACAGACACACAGACACACAGACACACAGACACACAGACACACAGACACACAGACACACAGACACACAGACACACAGACACACAGACACACAGACACACAGACACACAGACACACAGACACACAGACACACAGACACACAGACACACAGACACACAGACACACAGACACACAGACACACAGACACACAGACACACAGACACACAGACACACAGACACACAGACACACAGACACACAGACACACAGACACACAGACACACAGACACACAGACACACAGACACACAGACACACAGACACACAGACACACAGACACACAGACACACAGACACACAGACACACAGACACACAGACACACAGACACACAGACACACAGACACACAGACACACAGACACACAGACACACAGACACACAGACACACAGACACACAGACACACAGACACACAGACACACAGACACACAGACACACAGACACACAGACACACAGACACACAGACACACAGACACACAGACACACAGACACACAGACACACAGACACACAGACACACAGACACACAGACACACAGACACACAGACACACAGACACACAGACACACAGACACACAGACACACAGACACACAGACACACAGACACACAGACACACAGACACACAGACACACAGACACACAGACACACAGACACACAGACACACAGACACACAGACACACAGACACACAGACACACAGACACACAGACACACAGACACACAGACACACAGACACACAGACACACAGACACACAGACACACAGACACACAGACACACAGACACACAGACACACAGACACACAGACACACAGACACACAGACACACAGACACACAGACACACAGACACACAGACACACAGACACACAGACACACAGACACACAGACACACAGACACACAGACACACAGACACACAGACACACAGACACACAGACACACAGACACACAGACACACAGACACACAGACACACAGACACACAGACACACAGACACACAGACACACAGACACACAGACACACAGACACACAGACACACAGACACACAGACACACAGACACACAGACACACAGACACACAGACACACAGACACACAGACACACAGACACACAGACACACAGACACACAGACACACAGACACACAGACACACAGACACACAGACACACAGACACACAGACACACAGACACACAGACACACAGACACACAGACACACAGACACACAGACACACAGACACACAGACACACAGACACACAGACACACAGACACACAGACACACAGACACACAGACACACAGACACACAGACACACAGACACACAGACACACAGACACACAGACACACAGACACACAGACACACAGACACACAGACACACAGACACACAGACACACAGACACACAGACACACAGACACACAGACACACAGACACACAGACACACAGACACACAGACACACAGACACACAGACACACAGACACACAGACACACAGACACACAGACACACAGACACACAGACACACAGACACACAGACACACAGACACACAGACACACAGACACACAGACACACAGACACACAGACACACAGACACACAGACACACAGACACACAGACACACAGACACACAGACACACAGACACACAGACACACAGACACACAGACACACAGACACACAGACACACAGACACACAGACACACAGACACACAGACACACAGACACACAGACACACAGACACACAGACACACAGACACACAGACACACAGACACACAGACACACAGACACACAGACACACAGACACACAGACACACAGACACACAGACACACAGACACACAGACACACAGACACACAGACACACAGACACACAGACACACAGACACACAGACACACAGACACACAGACACACAGACACACAGACACACAGACACACAGACACACAGACACACAGACACACAGACACACAGACACACAGACACACAGACACACAGACACACAGACACACAGACACACAGACACACAGACACACAGACACACAGACACACAGACACACAGACACACAGACACACAGACACACAGACACACAGACACACAGACACACAGACACACAGACACACAGACACACAGACACACAGACACACAGACACACAGACACACAGACACACAGACACACAGACACACAGACACACAGACACACAGACACACAGACACACAGACACACAGACACACAGACACACAGACACACAGACACACAGACACACAGACACACAGACACACAGACACACAGACACACAGACACACAGACACACAGACACACAGACACACAGACACACAGACACACAGACACACAGACACACAGACACACAGACACACAGACACACAGACACACAGACACACAGACACACAGACACACAGACACACAGACACACAGACACACAGACACACAGACACACAGACACACAGACACACAGACACACAGACACACAGACACACAGACACACAGACACACAGACACACAGACACACAGACACACAGACACACAGACACACAGACACACAGACACACAGACACACAGACACACAGACACACAGACACACAGACACACAGACACACAGACACACAGACACACAGACACACAGACACACAGACACACAGACACACAGACACACAGACACACAGACACACAGACACACAGACACACAGACACACAGACACACAGACACACAGACACACAGACACACAGACACACAGACACACAGACACACAGACACACAGACACACAGACACACAGACACACAGACACACAGACACACAGACACACAGACACACAGACACACAGACACACAGACACACAGACACACAGACACACAGACACACAGACACACAGACACACAGACACACAGACACACAGACACACAGACACACAGACACACAGACACACAGACACACAGACACACAGACACACAGACACACAGACACACAGACACACAGACACACAGACACACAGACACACAGACACACAGACACACAGACACACAGACACACAGACACACAGACACACAGACACACAGACACACAGACACACAGACACACAGACACACAGACACACAGACACACAGACACACAGACACACAGACACACAGACACACAGACACACAGACACACAGACACACAGACACACAGACACACAGACACACAGACACACAGACACACAGACACACAGACACACAGACACACAGACACACAGACACACAGACACACAGACACACAGACACACAGACACACAGACACACAGACACACAGACACACAGACACACAGACACACAGACACACAGACACACAGACACACAGACACACAGACACACAGACACACAGACACACAGACACACAGACACACAGACACACAGACAC
>JAXIVJ010005506.1:0-35000 GCA_036785665.1 Chirona hameri | reverse complement strand
CATATTTTTTGGGTAGACAGAAGTGCTTTTGCTTTGATTTTTTGCTTGCTTTGAAATTTGGTTTGTGCATCGTCCAGACTTGGTTCTCCAATATTTCTTCCGTATGAGTAAACTAACCTAACATAACCTACCCAACCCTGCCATTAAGTCTGGTCGAGCTGTCTACTAGTCCCAGGCCATTAAGTCTGGTTGAGCGGTCTACTAGTCTGAGCCCTGAGGCCATTAAGTTTGGTCGAGCGATCTACTAGTCTGAAGCCATTCAGTCTGGTCGAGCAGTCTACTAGTCCAAGGCCATATAAGTCTGGTTGAGCGGTCTACTAGTCTGAAGCCATTAACCCTATTTCCTTGGGGGGGGGGCAGATTCTGCCCCCGGTGGTTTTTCACTTGCCACTTCTAAACCGCTTTCCCTTGCCCAGCCCAGCGTCTTGAAACTTTGTGACTTTTCCTAACTTTGAGTGGCACATGTGTCAATTTGAGAGATAAAAAATATGGGCAGAGGCGGTGCCAAGCTCCTGTTTTGGGGAGGGTGTTACAAATGGGTTGTGCGGCGCATACTTTTTTCATTTTTTTTTTTTCATAGTTTGCGGTGCAATAAATGTGTCAGAAATATTTTAAATGAAATATGCATCATACATACTGGGAGTATACATGTTTGTTGGCAGAGGCGCACTCAGGTACAAAAAATGGGAGCCGATACTACACCTCAAATTAGGTCCAACTTCAAATTAGTAAGATGAAAAAAGCGTTACTCGCATGGTACCCCAGGTTTTTTCCTGGATCCGCCTATGCGCCTATATAATACATTTTACAAATTACAGCAAGTAATGCCCACATGTGACATTCATGTGACATGTCGTCCCAAACAATCACAAACAACACAAATTTGTTTCCAGAAAATGCCCCCCCCCCCCATTTTACATCCCCTGAATATGCTTATAATAATAATAATAATAATATAATAATAACGTTTATTTCGCACCAGCGTTGGTACATATCTTTGCAGCACACACAATGGGAAGGAGATAGTACACAAGACAGACACAACAAAACACAAGTCATACACTAGCCAGGGTCAATGCCCCTCAGCAACTCATGGTGGTCTTGGTTCCGCTGTGCAACGATCCGATTCAGGTGGGACGCAAAAGGGTTGACAATGTCATTTTTTCCTGCTGCTGGGAGGTTAAGGGCCATTAGGTCATACTCCCGTCTAATATGAAGATGCGTTTTTGCTACGATGCCATTATGGCCTATGACACTTACACACAGGGTTTTTATAATACTATTTTCACTAGAATGAAGCCTCTTGTAAAACAAAAGTTGTCTGCTAGCAACTAGCATAGGACAGGGAAGAAGCTTGAGGGACTTACATAGAACATGATTTCTGGTCCACACTGGCATCTTTACTAATGTCTTGATACATGAGTGATATGCCACACACAGTTCACGGAAGGCCTTCTTATCCCTGAGTGTGTCCCACAGCTCACAGCCATACATGTTCATACAGAAGGCTTTAAAGAGCTTGATCACAATGTCCTTGTTGGCATGGCCAACCCTAGCACAGATCATATTTGCACTATAATACATCAATCGCTTTACCCTGCGAATGTCCCCTCTGTCACTGATATCGGTGGCCAATATGTGACCCAGATATTTAAATTGATTGACCCAGGCCAGCTTGTGACCATTCAAAGAGATAACTGGGGTCTGTGAACTAGTCAGATGTGAGGATACATGTGGTCGTTGAGGATTGAATAGCATACAGACAGTCTTTTTTACATTGAATTTGATATCCCTTGACAAAGCAAATGTTTCACACATATTAACTAGCTCTTTCAGACCTGCCCTAGTGGGCGAAAGTAGCACAATGTCGTCGGCATAGGCAAGCACATTTACAGAGCATTCATCAATGTGGCATCCTAGCGGTGACATCCGCAAGTTACATATAAGGTCATCAATATACACATTGAACAGCAGGGGCGAGAGGTTGCCACCTTGACGCACACCATTTTCTACAGAGAAGGGATCAGAGGAACTGTTAGCCCATTTCACTCCCATCGTTTGGTTCCTGTACCAGCTCAGTAGAAGTTTCAGGTAGGATGAGGGAGCTCCTCTTTCAGACAGTATCTGAAAGAGCTTTGAATGACTATCAAATGCTTTACTTGCATCAAGAAAGCAGGCATATACTGGACTGCCCAACTTAGTATAGTGATTAATTGTTTCTTTGAGTACATAAGTAGCAAGAGTGGTGGAATGTCCTGTCTTAAACCCAAATTGAGCATCACTTGTAAATAAGAAGGGTTCCAGCCTCTCAATCAGAATGAGTTCTAGTACTTTTGACAGTGTCGTAGAAAGAGCTATAGCCCTGTAATTTGATTTGTCATCTAGCAGACCACCTTTATCCTTAATCAAAGGAACTAGCAATGAATAGACCAGGCCATCAGGCAGATTTGAGTGGTTAATCATGGTATTGAATAGGATCGCAATGATGGAAAGCATGTCAGGTTGCAAATGTAGCAGATGGTCAGTAGACATATGGTCCCACCCTGCAGACTTCCCACTTTTTAGCTTAGCCACTGCACAGCTCACATCTTCTGTAGTAATGGTAGGAGTACAGGGGGATGGGACACTCTTAAGCTGATTTAGCATTGCACAGTCACTGCTGCAGCTATTATCATTGAACAATGCTTGAAAATGGTGCTTCCACATATTTGAAATATTGGTGTTCCCTGTAATGCTACCAAAACTAGGGGGAGGGGGATACTACCACCCATTTGCTGCTTCACCATGGTCCAGAAGCGATTGGGTTCCTGATTATGCAAAGACATAGCTAGCTTGTTTGCGTTTAGCCTTTTCTGTTTCCTTCTACAACTCCTGAACACATATTTGAATGACAGTCTAGTCTGCCTCATCTGCAGAGCCACATGACCCTCTTTGGGTGAGCCACATGACCTCCAGTACAGGAATGCCTTTCGGGCCAATTCATGCAACAGTTTTACAGAGTGATTCCATCCAGGAACAGATTTAGGGTGATTATTGTGATGCACCTGCTTTTGCACAATACAGTGAGTCCCACTGAAAGTGATGGCATCTGTTAAAGCTTTATAACAGTTTGATATTTTGGCTAAGTGTGAGCCCTGCTCACAATTTGTACTACACATGGTTCTAAGCTCTCTGATGATTAAGTGGAAAAGTGGGCCTAGCTCCCCATGAATTGAATGATTGTATGCAATCACATCTTGCACATTTGCAGAGCTCCAGCAAGGTTTTGACAACTTTGGGATAACTGGCTCATGGGACACAAGTACAGTAGGTTGTAAAATAAACTCCATTACTAATGGCATATGGTCAGTAACACTAATATCATAGTTCACAAATATACTTTGGATGGCAGAGTGCAGACTAGGACTGCAAATGCAGTGATCCAGCCATGATGTAGACCCATGAGCAGCACTGACAAAAGTGTACGTGTTTCTTGAGGGGCCTATGATATTTAGATCAGATAAGAGGAGGTCATTTTCTGAACAAAATTCTGTGAGTTCAGTAAAGAAGGTTGAACCATGACTGTTGGCATTTAAATCACCAATTATACCAAAGTAGTTTGTTTTTGTACCAATAGCATCAAGTGTGCAAGCAAGCTGTCCAAGATACATGCAGAATTGGTCATGGCTCTCCAAATCTCTATAGTCTGTTGGAAGATACACATTAAGTAATGACACTGTACCCAAATTTGTCAATATGTCAATTTCCATCACCCGTTTGTTTATAGTATTTACTTTTGTACTGGATTGTAATGTCTTCTTCCATAAGATAGCTACACCGCCAAAAGGTCTGCCGTTTAAAAGTGCACTAGAGGAGTCAAAGGCAGAGATTCCTTGACCAAGGAAGTCTTTGTGAATGTTGCTCAATATATGTAATTCAAATTTAGCTAGCCAGGTTTCTTGTAAAAACACTATGTCATGCATGTCACAGATTGAATGCACCTCAGACAATGAGCTTTTCAGGGAGTGACAGTTAAAGGAGCAGATTTTGAGCATGTTTGAAGAGGTGAGGGAACACAAACACTACACTACACTAAACACATGACACATTACCCACACTGGCACGCAACACAAACACTACACTACACTAAACACATGACACATTACCCACACTGGCACTGCGTGCTATCTGCTTTAGGGTGCTTACAGGTTTGGCTGCACTCTTAGCCACCTTAGGTTGGTAGTACCTTTTGATGGATACATGGATAGGCCACTTATCAGGAAGAAGGATCAGGTTAACTTCCTCAGCTGGTACAGTAACCTTAAATCCTTTGTACCCATAGGTTGAAGCACAGTGATGAATTTCTTCAACACTTGCCTTGCCACTACCACTAAGTAGCCAGTTCACATGCGACTCTACAGCTTCACTGGTAGTGTCCGGGTCAAGCCTCCCAACAAAGAGGTAGGATTTCCTTGGTGGAGCAGCAACACCCCTAAGCAGAGTAGAGGAGTTCATCCCCGTCACCCCCATCTTCCTGCGACTGTTTGGCTTTTTTGCCTTGGCAACTAGTGTGAAGCCATCATCGTCCACAATGCGAGGCTGCTGCTGCACCTGAGTTTTCTCATGCTGCACCTGTTGGCACTGCTGCTGTTGATGTTGGTGCGCCTGTTGTTGCTGCTGGATCTGTTGTGGCTGTTGGGGTACTTCCCCACGTGGCACTGCTTGAGCTGGTTTTGGTGGCAAGGCAGCCACACTGGCCCACTGTGGTGGAGGGGCTTGATTTGTGTGTGAGCCCACACAGGTTTTGGTGGACGTCTCTTGCAGAGATTGCACAGCTTCTTTAAGAGTGCCCATGTCAGCCTGCATCTGGGAGAGCTGGCCTAGAAGGACTGAGATGTCCATATTTTCCGGATTGGTAGGGGGGATGTTGCCTAAGTCAATGGCACAGAACTTGGGCATGGCAGTGCCCTCCCTGTCACAAACCTGGAGTGCTTTCATAATATCTTCACAGTCTGCCCTCTCTTTTGAGCAGGTTCCAGTGTTTTTTCGCTTGATGTGTCGCAAGTCACGGCGGTCACCATGCTCCACAGCGACGACCGACTCCCACAGGAGATCCTTGGCCTCTTGGATTGTATCACCATTGTAGAAATCCACACAGCTCTTGACAAGAGTCTCAAATGGTACAGAGTTGGCCTTGTTCACTGCAAAACACAGTAGTTCAGTGTGGATGCAGGGTGGCGAATTTGGCGCACTAGGCGCCATGACGCTGGCTTAGAAATGTAGCCCAAGAAACCAAACACAATCTTGAATTACAGAAATGCGTACTTCATATGAAACACCAACATTCCAGCCACATTTTGACAACAAATTACCCTGACAAATACTAACTAAAGGGCATCAGATAGGCCAAGACGCGGAGACACGTGCACCCGACCCGCACGCAATCATCTTATGGTTTTTAATTTTGTATTTATCATTTGGTATATTAAAGACCAGTACGTTTGAAGCTCAAAAACGTTTTGGGCATGCAAATCGGCCAAACCACATGGCTGTAATGACCTTTCAAAAAACACCCCAAATTTTCATTTTTCCCCCTGGCCCCCATTTTGAACAAAAAATAACTTTTGGGCCCCTAAAAAAAGATTTGTCATGACGAATCGAATGGCGTTTTCCCCATCGAAATCGACCGAGCGGCTCTGGAGATCTCTTGGGGGGGGGGGGGGGGGAGGGGGAGGAAATCTGACTCCCCTCTGCAGGTTAACCCGCGAGTCACCAGTGGCGTCGCCACGGTCTCAAAACTTGTACGGACACACCATGACATCGAACCTTTCGAGCGGGGGTTGGGGGGTAGGACGTGGTCTTTTGAAGGGGTGTCACTACGGTGCTTAAAGGAAATAGTCCACCTTCAACATTAGTTTTAAACTGAGATAGCATTTTTGTAGCCCGTGTTGAGAAATCCTTATCTTGACTGTTTTCTTGACTGAAAAAGACTCTCCAGCCGAAGATATTTGACTTTTTGGCGAAGGAATGCGGCGCATATATGATATACCGTACCGTCTGAATTGTGCCAGCACTGCAGGGAGCATGCGCAGACCAATAACGCACACGATACAATTAATAATTTACAACCTTCTGTCCTGAATTGGCGCGATGTAGGACCATTTTTAAAAAGAAAAAAGAAACTATTAAAAAATATAATAAAATCGTGTTCTGAAATTTTTCCCGAAGGTGAACTATTTCCTTTAACACGCGCACTGGAAAGGGGTATGCCACTAACGCGCACTGGAGGGGGGCACTTTAGTGCCCCCACCCCTAAGATCTCCAAAATTATGAGAGCTAGAACGATCAAAATTACAGGGTAGGTAGGTGCTATGATCTACAAATGCTGAAATTTGCGTGCCCTTAGGTCAATATCTTCAAGGTCAAACGAGGTCACGAAGGTCAAATCTGGCCAAATGTCATAATGTTGGGAATGTGACCTCTGTGACGTCACAGGGCACCAGCAATGTGTCCAAAGTTGTGTCCGAGGATGAACATTGACATTGGCTAACGAATGGCGTTTTAATTATCCCGATCCGACCGCTGGTTCCGGAGATATCTCTTCGCCGACCTCGATTCTGACCGCCATCTTGGAATGCAAATTCATATAACTGAAAAATTTACGGACCGATTTTTGCTTTGCGTCAAACGATCCGCTATTGCGTTGGCTTGCATGTCGCGCAAACACCACCGCCCCGCTCCGCTTCGTTTTCGAGCTGTTCACGAAAAACGGGGGGGACAAAAGTTCCCCCCCTCCCCTCCACTGCGTGTGTTAAAAGAAAGCAGTCACTTTCATAATGGGATTTTTAGCGCTAGAAATCACTTACTGCATACTCTTGGTTGTAAGGACTCTCCTGCTGAATATATTAGATGTTTTGTCCTGTCATTCAGCGTTGTGTCAAAAAACGCAGCGCTGTGTCGAAAAGCTGCATATGTAAGCATGTGATAAAAGCAGCCAATATCGATACCAAACTATGCAGACATACTAAATCGATAACCGCATATCGATTGATAGCAATATCATTATCGGTGTCGATATAATTATCGATTTTCACCGGAAGGACATATATTAGAGATGGTTCATAATTTGTGACTAACGCGGCCAAATCATGCGCATTTGCTATTTGAATGACGGTATATCGATTGGAATCAATATCGATATCGATACACTCATGCAAGGGTCCTGGCTTCGAATCCCAGTCAGGAAACTGTCAGGAAACACGTTTTGCGCAATTATCTCAAAGCTGCTTGCCAATACCGATATCAAACAATGCAGACATACTAAGTCGATAACGGAGCATCGATTGGTATTGATACCGTTATCGATATCGATATTATTATCGATTTTCAACGGAAGTGCACACATAATTGATGGATCAGAATATGTCACTAACGCGGCCGAATCATGCACACATACTGTTTGGATGACGGACTATTGATTGGAATCAATATCGATATCGATACACTCATTCAAGGGTCCTTGCTTCGAATTCCAGTCTGGAAACGCATTTTCATGCTTTTATATATTTTATATTAGAGATGGTTCAGAATTTGTGACTAACGCGGCTAAATCATGCACATTTGTTATTTGAATGACGGTATATCGATTGGAATCAATATCGATATCGATACACTCATGCAAGGGTCCTGGGTTCGAATCCCAGTCAGGAAACTGTCAGGGAACACGTTTTGCGCAATTATCTCAAAGCTGCTTGCCAATACCGATACCAAACTATGCAACTACCAAACTAATTTGATAACGAGTTATCGATTGGTATCGATATCGTTATCGATTTCGATACAATTATCGATTCTCGCCGGAAGGGCATATGTTAGATGGATCAGAATTTGTTACTAACGCGGCCGACTCATGCACACCTACTAGTTGGATGACAGACTATTTATTGGAATCAATATCGATATCGATACACTCATTCAATGGTCCTTGGCGCGAATTCCAGTCAGGAAAATGCCGGAAACACGCTTTTTCATGTTTTCTTCTACGATTTCTGTGCCAGTGCCAGGTATGGCTACGTGACATGTTGTTTTGGTCATAACACTCACTAATGCAAAGGTCCTGGGTTCGAATCCCAGTCTCGGATGTTGTCACAAAATACGTATTTTCACGTTTTTTTTCTACCTCTGCTGTGTGGGTGCCAGCTATGGCCACGTGAGGCTGTGTTTGGCTCTTACCATTCACTCATGCAAGGGTCGACGGTTGGAATCCCAGTCAGGAAACTGTCGGGAAACACGCATTTCATGTTTTTGTTTTCTGTTTTCTGTGCCAGGAACAATATATAAAACGGACCCGACCCGAAAACGTACAACCAACCTTCGGACCGGCGATGCCCCATAGCATTGCCCCCATGTATAACCGAAGGTTGGTTGTTCCATTCTGAAACAACACTATTCTTTAGAATTGTGTTTTTCAATGGAAAAACAACCTGAGCTGTTGATGAAGGGGGCGATTTTCCATTGTGGCCTGAAATTGGGTCATTTTGCCTCCCACGAAAACTAAGTTTACGATTTCGACGAAACTTTCAGGGTTTGGGGTGCTCCACGGGGCTCTGCGACCTGTAGATACAATGGGTGGCTATTGTCGTTGTGCACCATGGTTAAGTGGCCGTCGGGCAATCTGCGCGTGATATCGTTGTTTTGTCCGGGGTTACGATTTTTTTTTCTGAAGAAAAAATCAGAAAATTTAAAAAAATCAAACTTCTCGAGCTCCTTGCTGCTGCTGGCAAAGTGAAAACTGTGAAAGCTCTATGGCAGGTGCCACGTGCACGTGCATTTTCTCATGTTAAGTCTATGGGAGTTTGGACAAAAAAGCAACGGCCAGGTTCTCGCACAATGACGAATTTAGAACGACGAAACTTTCAGTAGGGGATGGAACACCCCTGGGCTACCTGCTGACTAAGTATCAATTCCGTGAAAATTCCATTGCACGTGCCACCAGGGGCGGTCGCAGCCTTCACCTTGGGGGGGGGGGGGGGGGGCAACTTGGCAAAAGGGCCCTTGCCAGCAAAATGGCCCTTTGCTTACTAAATAAAATTGAGCATCGCAACCAGGCACGAAGCCAGTATTTTTCTCAGGGAGGGGCCACAGTACCTTTTCACCTGCCGACGGGGGGGGGGGGGGGGGTGCAGTCGAACATATTTCTAACTCGATTCTTTCCATGCAACGCCCATAGACACGTAATGTTAAAACTTGAGGGAATCCGATTTTATCTAGTGTAAACTGGATCCCTTAACCCTATTTGTAACAGGAGGAGGAGGCGGATTCCGCCCCCCTCATGTTTTTTGCAGATATCTCCAGAACGGCTGGGAGCAGGCCCATGAAATTTAGGGACTTTTCATAGAATTGAATACCGCATTTGGAGTCAAAATTTTGAGTTCTTAACCTGAACAGAGGCGGTTTCAGGGCACAGTTTTGGGTGGGTTCGGAGGCGATATTTGGCGATAATACGGAAATGCGATCTTCACGGTTTCTTCCTAACTGCCTCAAGTATGAAGGAGTTACATCGGTTTACGGTGATTGCCACAAGTGAAAATTAGTTGATGTTAATGAAATATCATAAAAATTTCATGGCAGAGGCGGTTTCAGGGGCTTGAAAAGGGGGTTTTCCAGGAAGTATTCAATGCTTGGCGGGAAGCAAATAGAGCAATGTAAGGGGCATTTATAGCTATCAAGTTGTAAAACATAGTTTCTGCTTCCATTATTTGCATAATTTATTACATATAGAGTTTCAGGGGCGTGTTCAGGCACATGCAAAGGGGGGTGACTGGCATGGTGATGACGATATGCCAGCGATAACGGCGCAATAGACGGTTAGCTTATAATGATATATGCACATATGAGACCAGAAAAGGGAATAAAGTTATTTTTCGCAGAGGCGTGCTCAGGAATGGAAGAAAGGGGGTCATATTATTGCAAGGAAACTAAGAGGCATGGTCGTATAATGACATAACATACTGCAGTTTTCGGATGAAACGCGGACCACAGGCTACTCTACGAACGATTATAAGATAATAGGCGAGTCCAGGTAGGGTAAAAGGGGGTAAGCAATGTTAGTTGTAAGTGAAATAGTCACTGTTGACTAGTTAGTATCATAATAGCGGATAATATGCTTATCAAAAGGTCTTGCGCCGCCCCAATTTGGATCCTGGATACGCCTATGATGAAGTACAACATGCAAAAAGGAACTATCTACGATCAGTAACATATTTATAGTGCTGGGTAGCAACTTGTCTGCGGTTAATATTTTTTTTTTTCAATTTGACCTCACTTTTTCACTAACCTGGTACCGCCTATGGCAAAAAATATGATTTATAACTGTTTTGGCTAATGTCAATATTTATTAAAAAAAACATAAAAAATGGATATATTACGCATTTACTTCACCCCCATATTGAGTGACCTACCTGCACACGCCTATGATTTTTGAATTTTCAAATGCCACCGTCATATATCAATTTCCAATTCAATCTCTATTGATTCGTATTAGTTGTGTTAAAATCGGTCGATAAACATGACAGCTATGTTGGATCAAAAATACCACTAGCTTTTGCCCCCCTGTTGCCCCCCTATCAAACATTTATATATATTTTTTTTAGAAATGTAGATCGTGTTGAGGGGAACCAAACACCGTTTCATTTGTGAAAATCGGACGGGTAGATCTCGAGATCTCCGGGGAGGGGGGGGGGGCGGAATCCGCCCCCTTGTTACAAATAGGGGTAGCCAGGAGCCTGTTACAAATAGGGTTAAGGGGGAGGGGGGTGACATTTGGGAAAAGGGGGTGGCAACTTGGCAAAAGGGCCCTTGCCGGGCCTGGGGGCCTGTGCTGGTCTGAATAGGGTCCTCAGACGGCCTTCGAGAACTGTCGATACGAAAGCGCTCTTTAGTGATCACAGAGCTGTGGGGCGAACTCTTTTCTTAGAGTCATAATGCTAATGTTGGCCTGCAAGAATGTCCTGATCTAAGCTAGTTCTTTCAGGCATGAAGCATAATAAGGCAATTGTCAGGTATCACCAGAGCCCTCGCCCTGGATGGACTTGGTCTTATTGCATGCTGACATCTTGTCGCGATAGGTATTTTAAGGGTTTATTTTGTAGCCAATAGTACTATAGCCAATACCGACTACAGCAATATATGTTATTTTCTTCTTCAGCTGCTTATTCCTATTCTGCTACTGTATATTTGTATGTGTGGGCAAATATTGGCCTGAGTAAACTGGTCTCTCTAATAGTGTATGCAAGGTTCATTGTAAGGCATCTGTAGGAACACAGCAGTATAATGAGGTCCATTTTGCGATAGCGGTTGACCTTTCAGGTCAGAATTCAGGTCAAAGTGTTGACGCGCTAGAGCCTAAAGTTAACCCGCGCCGCGCTGGGGTCTCCAGCCGAACGCGCCGCGCGGGGGGGGGGGGGGTAAATTTTACCCCCTCTTATCTTCCGAACCAATAATTGCAGCGAGACGCAATAGGCGGCGATCGAAAGCTCTCGATGGCAAGATTCTAAGGAATCCTTGAAATTATCTTTAAAATGTCACATCAGGTCAGGGTCAGGTCAAAGGACAAAACCATCTGTTTCGGATTATTGGCTGCAGAGACCGGATTATCAACAGCAGCGCGCCGAAACTCTGCCAAAACACTTCTAAATATAAGGAGAATGTGCTAGTTGAGTATGAATCTCGTACTAAGTACAGGTCAAGGTCAACGTCAGGTCACAAAAGGTCAGAATGTGCACAAGTAATATGAAACCCATGTGACACATGTCTCATGGGTGATTTCAGACGTAGAATCCAATAGTAATGGTTATTTTGACACTTGACCTCAAGGTCAGGTCAATATCAGGCAAAAAGAGTCAAATTTTGAAATCCAACATTTGCAATAAACGACATATGTTTACGGTCCAGATTTGTCATAGCAATCCAATGTTGCAATTTGTTTTTGTGTACGATGTCTACAAATGTCAAAATTGCGATTTTAGAAAATGCGTCCATCAAATTGAACACTTTATTAGTCATTTGGTGGTCAAAAATAAACTTATTTCTTTGCGATTTGGCAGTCACTCATTAGAGGTGGTTCTCTGACATATAGTCCGTTTTTTTTAATAAAATCTTAACATTTTTGATTTGGTAAACTTTGAAAAATATAAGATTTAAAAAAAAAAATGGGGGTCAGAAAACCAACATTTTACAAATCCGAGATAGCCAGGTTGTAGAGAATGTAATTTCCTTCCTTTTGGCGTTTTTGGTTTGCAATTTTCTTCAATACTCGCTGTTCTATCATCGATCAAACTTTCGTCCATTTTGGACCGAAAATGGCGTGACATGACGTCACTAAAACGTTATTTGCTCAAAAACTTCTCTACCGATGTTCTTCAAAATCTCTAGGAAGACGTTACATCGATGCCGGATGAGGTATTGAAAGTTTCGCGTTAATATACCGTGCCCTTTTGAAGCTATAGCGAAAATCCGGGGGGGGGGGGGGGGGGGGGTAAAATTTACCCCCCCAGCGCGGCGCGGTTTAAAGTCTAATTTGCTCAAAAGTGGTCGCAATCGATTCCTTGGGTCAAATTACATCGAAGGCGTAATTTTCAGATCTTCAGGTCATGCCATTCGAGGTAAAATTTCGATCTAATGGCGATTTAACGCAATATTGCGATAGGCGTTTTAACCTTATCCCATCCTCCTCCCTTAATAGGGGAGGTTTCATTATTGCTATGTAAACACGACTACTGTGTGTTTCATGTAAACATAATTCCCTTTTTAATGTCATAGAATAGTGCCTGTCGATTAATTGCTTCCGATCTCTTCATCTTACCGCTTATCAGGAGCGTCGCACTGGGGTGGCTCGGGGGCTGGGCACCCCCAGGTTCGCTCGAAACCCTCTCCGGCACCCTAGGTTTCGCAGGAATTTAACATTAGCCCTATGGCGCCAGCCCCCCCCCCCCTACACTCAGGGGCGGGGTTCTCACTCAGTTTTGTGGGGACGCCCCTACCGCTTACGCATAACTGGTTCAGGTCAGGTTATAAACTTTAGTACTGATTCAATGAAAGTTTTTACTTGAGCAATTAGCAAAGACATGAAGTGCAAACGCTTACGACTTATCGAATCCGGAATCACATAGATTTAAAATAGCAGATAATCAAACCTACCTCCCTTCCAGTTCCAAAACCTTTCCCTTTTCCCGAAGCCGCCAAGACGAAATTCAACAGGGTTCAACGTTCGTCACAATAGTCTACAAAGAAAGCAGAAGCATGAAGCTTCCAAATGAAGAAAAAAATACGTGGTAAAAAAAAACTTCGTCATCTCGGACTGCGGCACCTACAAATTACAATACACCTCCCTCAGCATCACATGATGTTATCACAACCAAATAACATGGGCATTGGCAGTAGCGCACCCAGGGGGGGGGGGGGGGGGGGCGCCCCCCCTGGAGCGGGCGGGGGTTAGATGCGGCATACAGCTGGCGGGAGTCAGGGGCGTCCCCAAGGAGAAACCCTGGACACCCGCGGGTACTACCTTGGGCTCAGGGGCCCATTTTTACTTTCATTTATGAGTCCCTCAGTGACTCAGTCGGCTTCATATGGCTCTCTGTCGACCTCTCTGTTGAGGGCCGACAGAGAGCCCTATGACACAGACAGAGACGGTCCTCTGTTGGCCTGAGAGGGTCCTCTGTCGGCCTGAGAGGGCCCTCCGTCGGCCTGAGAGGGCCCTCCGTCGTCCTGAGAGGACCCTCCGTCGGCATGAGAGGGCCCTCTGTCGGCCTGAGAGGGCCCCTCTGTCGGCCTGAGAGGGCCCTCTGTCGACCTGAGAGAACCCTCTGTCGGTCTGAGAGGGCCCTCCGTCGGCCTGATAGGGCCCCTCTGTCAGCCTGAGAATTCCCTCTGTCGGCCTGAGAGGGCCCTCTGTCGGCCTGAGAGGGCCCTACGTCGCCCCAAGAAAGCCCTCGTCGGGCTCAGACTGTACTCCGTCGATCTGAGAGGGCCCTCCGTCGGCCTGGGAGGGCCTTCTGTCGGCCCTCTGTCGGCGTGAGAGAGCCCTCTGTCGGCCTGAGAGGGCCCTCTGTCGGCCTGAGAGGGCCCTCTGTCGACCTGAGAGAGCCCTCTGTCGGCCTGAGAGGACCGTCCGTCGGCCTGAGAGGGCCCTCTGTCCGCCTGAGAGGGCCCTCTGTCGGCCTGAGAGGGCCCTCTGTCGATCTGAGAGAGCCCTCTGTCGGCCTGAGAGGGCCCTCCGTCGGCCTGAGAGGGCCCCTCTGTCGACCTGAGAGGGACCTCTGTCGGCCTGAGGGCCCTACGTCGGCCTAAGAGAGCCCTCTGTCGGGCTCAGACTGCACTCCATCGACCTGAGAGGGCCCTCCATCGACCTGGGAGGGCCCTCCGTCGACGTGAGAGAGCCCTTTGTCGGCCTGAGAGTGTCCTCTGTCGGTTTGAGAGGGCCCTTTGTCGGCCTGAGAGGGCCCTCTGTCGGCCTGAGAGGGCCCTCTGTCGGACTGAGAGAGCCCTTTGTCGGCCTGAGAGGGCCCTCCGTCGGCCTGAGAGGGCCCCTCTGTCGGCCTGGGAGGGCCCTCCGTCTATGGTCTTAGCTTTGGCGGGGGGGGGAAAGATATGTTGGCCCCCCCTTATGTGTCTTTGAGGGGGGCCATGGCCCGGATGCCCCCCCCCCTGCGACCGCCACTGCGTGCCACGTTGTCGAGTTCACAAACCGGCTGAGCACAGGACACGATTGCCGACGCGGGCCACAACCAAACTGACTCTCCTCACCGGTGAACACCGCACATCCCCTCACCCCATGGCCACCGACCAATCACAGGTAAGCATACATCGCGTGACCGGCCGGGGCGACCCGGTGCCCGGTCACGCCGGACCGGTTCGAACCGGTACGGGGTGGCAGGCGAGGCCCAGACCAGAACATCTCCCTCCCCCACGGAACTTCCGCATGAAGTTCTAGTTTTGGCAGCCGAGCCTGTCCGGAACACGCCGCTGCCGTGTGCTGCGCCTCAGGATCGAAGAGGGCAGCTGGAACCGTACGCGTCGCTGTGGGGCGGCGTCGGCCGAATGTGAAGACTCGTCGTCCTCAGCCGACGATGACCCGTCAGTTGTAGACGGCGTGTGTGCGGGCCGGAGGAAACGCCTGTTCCTCCACAGGACCCGCCTGCTGGGCAGCTTGACGTGGTAGTCCCGCTTGTATCCGACGCCGACGATGACGCCTACCTTGTCCCACCGCTTGCTGACCGGGTCTTGAAGTCGGATGTCAGCTCCGATCTTGAGCAGTGTCAGCGTGTGTGCAGAGGCGTTGTAGTGCTGCTCCCTCTGTAGGCGGTCCCGAGCAGCCTTGGCATCGCATTCGTCGGCTCGTTGTTGCCACTCGGAGGCGAAGGCGTTCCGATGGGCTGGAACCCACGAACGGATCGGATGGCCGAAGACGATCTGAGCCGGGGAGCGGTCGTTGGGGCCAGGTGTGTTTCGTAGCTCGAGAAGCCCGCGGTGCAGCCGCTCGTCAATGGAGTCGTTAGTGGTGGTCTTGGCGAGAAAGTGTTTAACCGTCTTCACAGCTGCTTCAGCGTGTCCGTTAGACTGGGCGTAGTACGGTGTGGAGAAGACGTGTGCCACCCCCCCCCCCCCAACGCTTGAGGAAGACAGCGACTTCTCGGCTCTTGTACTGAGGACCTCCCATCTGTCCGTAGCCGCACTGGGACACCGAGCGTGACGAACACTTCTCGGAGAGACTGGATGACCTGTCGACTGGTGGTGTCCCCGCGCGGGAACTGGAAGATAACTGGCCAGTTGGAAAGTCTGCCCACACAGACTATGAAGTCCCTTCCGGCGAGGGTGAAGATGTCGGACGACATATCCTCGAAGATCCGGGATGGCGGTGATTCACCCGCCATCGGCTCTTGTTGCAGGCTGGCTCGGCGCTCCTGGCAGGCGTTGCAGGAACTGACGGTGTTGATGATGTCGCTGTTGATTCCTGGCCACCAAACGGTTTGACGAGCTCGGCGTTTGGTTCTGTCTATTCCTTGATGAGAGTTGTGAAGGGCGTCGAGAGTGACTCTCCGTGACGCTGTGGGGGTCACGATGCGACACCCCTTGATGATCAGGCCGTTGTGCGCAGATAGCTCGTGGTGAACACTCCAGAAAGGAAGGAGAGGGTGAGGAAGCAGCTCCTTGGAGACGGAGAAACCCTCGGTGACCGCCTTCAGTAGAAGCTGATAGTCGCTGTCGGACCCGGCGACTTCGCGGAGTTCCTCCAGGCGCGGGTCTGGCAGGTGTGGATCGTCCTGTGGAGCGGCGATCTCCCGGATGGTGATGAGTGACACTTGTTGGACGTGGCACTCTACAGCCTGGACCAGCTGATCATCTTCGGCCGTCGGCTCGCTGACAGGGGCACGGGAGAGCGCATCTGGGATCACGTGTTCTTTCCCTCTTATCCATTTGGTGGTGAAGTTGAAGAGGGATGTCTTCTCTTTCAGTCTTTGCAGACGTGGGTTTTCGATGGCGTCCAAGGTAAACTCGTTCAATATCGGCAGGAGTGGACGATGATCCACGAGGACGTTGAAGTGTGGTAGTCCTTGCAGGAAGATGCGACACTTATTCAGTGCCCAGACGACTGCGAGGAGCTCCAGCTCCACCATCGCATACCGCGACTCCGTGTCGGAGAGGAACCTGGATCCGCACTGTACCAGGCGCCAGCGATCTCCATGTCGCTGCAGTAGAGTATATCCCAGGCCCTTCAGTCTGGCAGCGTCGGTCGGCAGCATCGTTGGCAGAGACGGATCGAAGTGTGCCAGCACGGGCGGTAATGACAACGCGGCTTTGACGGCATCGAAGGCGGCTTGATGATCTGGAGTCCAGCTGAAGCTGTTGCTGGGCTTCAGGAGACCACGCAGAGAGTCGGCGGCAGATGAGATGTCTGTGGAGAAGTCGCCGAGCTTCTGGACGAGGCCCATGAAGGATCTCAGCTCCGTGAGGTTTGTGGGTGGCGGAAACTCAGCGATGGCGGCCACCTTCTCGTGGTGAACTTGCATCCCGGCAGAGGAGACGCTGAACCCACAGTAGGACACTTCCTTTGCAGCGCAGTGGAACTTCTTCTCGTTGAGAGTGATGCCGTGCTCACGACAGCGGTCGAGAAGAGCTCGGAGATGACGTTCATGCTCCTCCAGGGTTTCGCTGTACATCAGGATGTCTTCGACGACCTTGGCGAAGTTGTCCAGCCCATGTAGTGCGAGGTCCCCTCGCCGGCAGTACTCGTCTCCAGTCGAGACCAGGCCCATGGGAGCCCGCAGAAACTTGAAGCGGCCCCAAGGAGTCATGAAGGTCGTTAAGTGCTGGCTGTCGAGGTGCAGAGGTAGTTGTCAGTATCTAAATTTCGCGTCCAGGGCTGAGAAGTACTTGGCCCCAGTAGGAACGTGCGAGACTGCTTCTCGAGGAGTGATGAGTGGATGGAGCGGCCGCTTGACGAACTTGTTCAACTTGGTGAGGTCGATGCAGATGCGGACACCCGAGGCCTTGGCCACAAGCACGAGAGGGTGACACCAGTCCGCAGGTTCCGCACCAAGCGGTGCGATGATGCCCTGGCGCACCATATCGTCGAGCTGTGCCTTGACCTCGTCCCTCCAGGCGTAGGGAACTTGGCGTGCCGTGCGGACCGCAAATGGCGTGGCGTCCTCAGCGACGTGGATGACCATGGGCGAGCCCGCCATCGGCTGGAGTGAGTCTTTGTTGTCTGACGTGAAGACATCGCTGTAGTCTCGGAGGAGTTCTTGGCGGAGTTTCCTTTGCTGTAGGACGTCAGTCGTTGAGTGGAATGAAGACACACTGTGTGCCCTGGACGTGCTGGTCGCCATGACTCGCTGATTGGCGGGCGGCTGCGTCGTAGCAGGCTGGGGGTAGTGGGCTGGGAGTATATCCAGCTTCTTAGCCGTGTACCAAGCCAGGATCATCCCACGGGACTCTGTGAAGACGTACACGGTGTCCTCAGTAGCTCTGCCCTGAAGGCTAATGGTGACCTTGAAGGTGCCGATGCAGTGCATGGCCTGACCATTGGCAGCGGAGATCTCGATGCTCGGTGGTGGCGACAAATCCTCCCTGCGTACTCCGAGCCGGCGTGCTGTCTCCGCGCTCATCACCGTGATCTCGGCGCCGGAGTCGGGCGTGGCGTCAACGGTGCCGAGGAGGGACCCGGAGGTGTGGTGGAGTTGGACGGCAATCTTCGGTGCCTGGTGGTGACTGTCCAGACTGCCGACGATGACGACCTGTGGCACAGAGACCTGGTAGTACGGGTACCGATGTCGGCTGCGGGACCGCTGAGTTTCTGATGGTTGCTGAAATGGTTGTCGTTTGCGGCATACTGTCGCCAGGTGGCCCTTGATGCCACAGGAGTAGCACGTCTGGCCTGCAGCAGGGCAGGCCTTCCTGGGATGGCCGATGCGACCGCAGCCGTCACATGGCTGGCCTCATGAGGGGCTCCGCTGGTCCTGACGTGATATATGGAAGACGTTGTGGTGACCCTGGTTGATATCTTGGAGTATCTCGTTGTTTGCCCGTGACACCTCCTCGGATCGACAGATATCGATGGCGTGTACCAGTGTCGGGAACGGCCGAAGCGCCAGTAGCTTTCGGCGGGTCTCTTTGTCACGAGTCCCCGACATGATCCGCGTGGTGACTCGCTGGTCGAGGCAGGAAGGGCACAGCTCGGCATCAGCTGCCATCTCCTTGATCGCGATCAGGAACGAGTCGAAGGATTCGCCTTCCTCCTGTCGACGTTCTTCGAACTTGACGCGGTCGATGGCGACGTTGTGCTGAAGACGAAGATATCGCTCGATCTTGTCCAGTGAAGAATCGACGTTGTCTGAGTGCGGACAGATGCCGACAGCGTGCAAGCTGGCAGCACGCATGTCCTCAGTGAAGTACATTCGCAGGTAGGCGAGCTGGTCGGCCTGACTGAGTGTGTAGATGTTGCCGAGACGGTAGTAATCGTTCCAGGACGATCTCCAGAGGCCAAACTGACGTAGAGTGGCAGAAGATGACAACTTCACCGGGGGTGCTGCTGGCGGACGCCTGGCCGTGTTGTCCGATTGAGGCCGTGCAAGTGCTGAAAGTGTGGCAGGACCGGCAGCGGTAGACGATGCCGGCGCCGATCCATGTGAAGTCGGGTTGCTGATTTCTCCGAGTGCCGGGGAAGTTCTGCAGATCTCTGCAGTGTGCGCTTCAGCAGCCGAAGTCACGGGCTCCGCGTCGCTGTATGCAGGCCTCGTTGACCCAGCGAGAACTCCGGGCTCCAGCGCTGCAGGCGTCGGTTTCTCATCGGAAGTCGGAGCCGGCAGACGGTGCTCTTGTAGCTCCTTGCGGAGGAGTTCCATTTCTCGCTGGTGATGTTCATGCTGCTGCTGGAGCTGCTGTTGTAGCTGTAGCTGTAGCTGAGCGAGCCATGGCGGCGCCGAGCCGCTCTTGTCCTGGTCGGCCGAGTCGCTGTCCATTTTGGAGCTGGAACGCAGGTTATACGGCATGCAGATGCAGATGCAGATGCATACAGATGCAGACAGATGCAGATGCGACTAGCCGGGTGCCTGTGACGTAGTCACAATGGTAGGTCAGTAGATGCGGGCTGCGCCATGTGGAGTTCACAAACCGGCTGAGCACAGGACACTGTATTGCCGACGCGGGCCGCAACCAAACTGACTCTCCTCACCGGTCAACACCGCACATCCCCTCACCCCATAGCCACCGACCAATCACAGGTAAGCATACATCGCGTGACCGGCCGGGGCGACCCGGTGCCCGGTCACGCCGGACCGGTTCGAACCGGTACGGGGTGGCAGGCGAGGCCCAGACCAGAACACACGTGACCTTGCACATGTCCCTGCACCCCGAATTTCACGACATTGTGCCACTGGGACAGCCCTGCAGTGGCCCTGGTGCATTGCAGTGCACCGGAACGGATGTCAGCAGCTCCGCGAAGGTCAGTTGGAGGGGTCAGCCGCGCACGTGCTGGTTCCTTATCACCAGAGCTCCTTCATTAGGGAGATTTTTAGTGATAATGTATTTTGCCTATGGACGAATGGTGCACCCCACTGCGACCTGTAGATACAATGGGTGGCTATTGTCGTTGTGCACCATGGGTAAGTGGCCGTCGGGCAATCTGCGCGTGATATCGTTGTTTTGTCCGGGGTCCTCAGTAACTAATATTTTTTTGATTTCTGAAGGAAAAAAATAAGAAAATTAACAAAATCAAACTTCTCGAGCTCCTGGCTGTCACCAGGACCCGACCATTTTGACCGATGGGCGCATGACGATGAGGGCCTTCATTGTGCTTTCTGTGCCACAAGTAGTTATCCCACGAAAGGTACACTGCACGTGGCATATGACCTTGAATATGTCCCCGCCCCACAAGTTTAAGACATTGGGCCACTTGGGCAGCCCTGCAGTGGCCTTGGTGCATTGCAACGGCTGGGCAGTTTATGTGCAAATTTAATGTCTGTTTAGGGATCCCTCAGCCGCCACTTTCCCACAAATCAGGGGTGGGATGGCTGCACGTGCGCATGCGCACACCCCTATTTTATATCTCAGGAACGGCTGAGCCGATTGTGGTCAAATTTGGTGTGTGGTTAAGGACCTCTCAGCCGCCACCTTTCCACAAGTCAGACGTGGGGTGCCTCTGTACGTGCGCACGTGCATACCCCTATTCTATATCTCAGTAATTGCTCAGCCGATTGTGTTCGAATTTGGTGTGTGGCTAGGGACCCCTCCGCCGCTGCCTTCCGACAAGTCGGGGATGGGCCTTTCCACAAGTTAGGTGTGGGGGTGACTGCACGTACGCACGTGCAAACCCCTATTATATATCTCAGGAACGGCTGAGACGATTGTGTTCATGTCGCGTGATACATTTTTTGGGTCATAACACTCACTCATGCAAGGGTCCGGGGTTCGAATCTCAGTCAGGAAACACATACAACCAACCTTCGGTCCGGCGATGCCCCATAGCATTGCCCCTGTGCATCACCGAAGGTTGGTTGAACATTGGATAACACTATTCTTTAGAATTGTGTTTCCTTGTGAAACAAACCTGAGCTGTTCGATTGGAGGGGCTTTAACAAAGGTGGCCGCGATTCAGTACATCTTGACGCCCGTCCAGGGAAACGATTCTACAGCGACGCCACTTTCAGGGTCCCGAGTCGACACCGTGATCTGATCTGATGCCAAGTTTCAAGTCTGTGAAAAACCGATTGCACTTGCAACAACAACATGAAGTTTAACATTGCAAGTCAACGGGGAAATACGAAAAAGGCCATGTACTCCCAGGGAAACGAATTGTTGGAGACGAACCCTTAATTAGGGTGTGAAAAACCGATTGCACTTGCAACAACAACATGAAGTTTAACATTGCAAGTCAACGGGGAAATACGAAAAAGGCCATGTACTCCCAGGGAAACGAATTGTTGGAGACGAATCCTTGATTAGGGTTTACTGCCTGCAGAAACTGCCTGCAAAGTTTCAACACTGTCAAAACCCGATTGCACCTGCAATTTCAAAAAGAGACGGCCGGCCGTCCATGGGGATGCTCTCAGATCGCCGGCCGTTAGTTCCACTAGCCACTGTGGTGTAATGGATAGAGCACCTGCCTAGCAATTGATTGGCCACCGGTTCGAATCCGGTAAGCTCCTTTTTTTCCTCTTAAACCCCGAAAACGGACTCAACCAACCTTCGGTCCGGCATTGCCCCAAAGCATAACCGAAGGTTGGTTGCTCCATTCGAATAACACTATTGTTTAAAATTGTGTTTTTCAATGGAAAAACAACCTGAGCTGTTGATGTAAGGTGCGATTTTATATTGTGGCCGCGAATTGGGACATTTTGCTTCCCACGAAAATGTCTCGATCGATTTGGACGAAACTTTCTGGGTTTCAGGTGGCCACCGGGATCTAGTTGCTGGCCATGTTTCAACTCTGTGAAAACTCTATTGCACGTGCCACGTGCACGTGCATTTTCCCATGTTAAGTCTATGGGAGTTTCGACAAAAAAATAATCAACGGCGATTATCTCGAGAGAAAAAAAAATGCATAAAATTCGACGAAACTCTCAGTAGGGATATAGCACCCCTTGGCTACCGGCCGGTATGGTCGTCCATCTCAGGAAAAATAGAATTCACGTGCCACGTGACCTTGAATATGTCTCTGCACCCCGAATTTTACGACATTGGGCCACTTGGGCAGTCCTGCAGTGACCCTGGTGCGTTGCAGTGCACCGGAACGGATGTCAGCAGCTCCGCGAAGGTCGGTTGGAGGGGATCAGTCACGCACGTGCTGGTTCCCTATCACCAGAGCTCTTCCATTAGGGAGATTTTTAGGGATAATGTATTTTGCCTATAGGCAAATAGGTGCACCCAATGCGACCTCTAGATACAATGGGTGGCTATTGTCGTTGTGCACCAAGGGTAAGTGGCCGAAGGGCAACCAGCCCTTGATATCGTTGTTTTGTCCTGGGTCCTCCTTTACGAAAGTTTCGGGGGGATTTCTGAAAAGTTTCAGAAAATTAACAAAATCAAACTTCTCGAGCTCCTGGCTGCCACCAGGACGTGACCATTTTGACTGATCGGTGCATGAGGATGAGGGGTTTCATTGTGGTTCCTGTGCCACAAGTAGTTGTCTCACGAAAGGTACACTGCACGTGTCACGTGACCTTGAATATGTCCCCGCAACCCGAATTGTACAGCATTTGCCCACTTGGGCTGCCCTGCAGTGGCCTTAGTGCATTGCAACGGCTGGATAGATTATGTGCAAATTTGGTGTGGTTAGGAACCCTTCAGCCGCCACTTTCCCACAAGCCTGGGGTGGGGCATGACTGCACGTGCGCACGTGCAAACCCCTATTCTATATCTCAGGAACGGCTGAGCCGATTGTGTTCGAATTTGGTGTGTGGTTAGGGACCTCTCCGCCGCCGCCTTTCCATAAGTCAGGGGTGGGGTGCCTCTGCACGTGCGCACGTGCGCACTCCCCTTCTATATCTCGGGAATGGCTCCGCCGATTGTGTTCAAATTTGGTGTGTGGCTAGGGAAACCTCCGCCGTCGCCTTCCCACAAGTCAGGGGTGGGCCTTACCCCAAGTCAGGGTGGGGTGACTGCACGTGCGCACGTGCAAACCCCTAATTTATGTATCAGGAACGGCTGAGCCGATTGTGTTCGAATTTGGTGTGTTGTTAAAGGGAAATAATGACCTTTTTCCACAAAAATGGAGTTAGCACTTGGAATCGCTAGACGAGACCAAAATATATTGTAAATTCATCACATTTTGCATGAAAACTTTCCTACCGAAAGATATTTCAAGTTAAAGTTGATAAGCGTTCCACACTTTTAACGACCGGTACTTGCAAGTACTTTTGGTCCTCATCAAACTGCGGGCTTTTCCCGTATTGGTTTGTTACGCAATGGAGTGGAAAATATATTGTGCGTTCTGCTTGTGATTATATGCCCGGCGATCTTCTAAAACTAACAGCGATTGGAAAAAGTGGCAATAAAATCGGAAGCTCATCGATGCACATCAACGGCGGCATAGTTAGTGGTTGCGACCCTCACTTTTTGAAAATCGATTCATTTGTTTTCAACATTAGGAGTATTGTATAATTCGTCTGTGGCTGTATATAACACTATGCTTTATGTTATCATGAAAAATCATAATTTTTCCCAAAAAAACTAACAAACAATAACACAAAACTGGCAATGAAATCGGAAGCTCATCGATGCACATCGACGGCGACCTATTTAGCGTCGGCGATTTGTTTACAAAGTCATTGTCATGCTTCTCGGCGCACTTAACCATTGTGGCGAGTTGTTCCTGATGAGTATACCCAAGTCCCGTAGCAGGCTTTGTTAATGACATCACTGGTGCCATTCTTGTGTAGCATTGCAAAATATATCTGATTTTGAGTTGAAAGCTAATTAAAGACTTATTCAAATTATTGTTTTTAAGTTTGAATTTTCTTGTTAATCATTATTAAATGTATTTTATCACTGTATTTCATAGAAGTTGACACTTCAGACACTTGTGACGTAATAATATTGTATCCAAGATGCATTTCCCTCACCTTTTGCTATTGTGGCGCAGTGCCGAGTGCTTTGCGAATACTAGCTTGCCTGGGGTTCAATTAATTCCGCCCTTATTTTATTCGAGTTGGTATAGTTTGCATGTTGTTGTTATTCATGACTTATACTGATAGTCAGTCATGCATCACGGAAGCTTCACGGATTGCTTCACGGATCAGAGCGCTGCTCGAACGCACGCTAGTAGCGCTTTCGTTCTCCATGGCAACCAGGCGTGAGCCAATGAAAAGCCAGAACGTATTCCCTTTCTGGCTTTTGATTGGCTGACGCCTGGTTGCCATGGAGAACGAAAGCGCTACTAGCGTGTGTCCGAACAGCGCTCAGTTTGATCGGAAACGTCACAGATCCTCCAAAAATACCGCACTCGATGTAAACAATGGTAGGGAAGGACGAATTTGTCAGTGACCTTCATGAAGTACACAAGGTACTTGTTTTGTATTTTTTTCCAAACTTACAACTTTGAATTTGTGAATAATTTTATTTAATTCTTAAATTTAAATAAAATAATTTTAAAACCATAACGATAGCCTAATAAATTGTTGCTAACAAAATCAAAAGGTCATTATTTCCCTTTAAGGACCTCTCAGTCGCCGCTATACCACAAGTCAGAGAGAGAGGGGGGGGGGGGGGGTGCCTCTGCACGTGCGCACGTGCACACTCCTATTCTATATCTCAGGAACGGCTGAGCCGATTGTGTTGGAATTTTGATGTGTGGTTAGGGACCTCTCAGCTGCCGCCTTCTCACAAGTCAGGTGCCTCTGCACGTGCGCACGTGCTCACCCCTATTCTATATCGCAGGAACGTCTGGGTCAATTGTGTCGAAATTTGGTGTGTGGTTAGGGATTTCTCAGCCGCCAGTTTCCCACAAGTCAGTGGTGGAGTGTCTCTGCACGTGCGCAGTGTAAACCCCTAATCTATATCTCAGGAACGGCTTAGCCGGCGTTCGAATTTGATGTGTGGTTTCTCTCCTCTCCCCCTCAGCCGCCGACTTTCCACAAATTACGGGTGGGTGCCTCTGCACGTGCGCAAGCCCACACCCCTAATCTATATCTCAGGAATATCTCCGATTGTGTTAATATTTGGTGTGTGGCTAGGGACCCCTCCGCCACCGCGTTTTCACAAGTCAGTGGTGGAGGTGCCTCTGCACGTGCGCACCCTTTTTGTATCTCAGAAACTACTTGCCCGATCGAGTTGAAATTCACCATACGTTTCCTCAGTGCCAGTGCCTAGCTATGGCCACGTGACACGGTGTTTGGGTCATGTCGCGTGAGACGTTTTTTGGGTCATAACACTCACTCATGCAAGGGTCCTGGGTTCGAATCTCAGTCAGGAAACACATACAACCAACCTTCGGTCCGGCGATGCCCTATAGCATTGCCCTCGTGCATAACCGAAGGTTGTTGTTCTATATTGAAAATAACACTATTCTTTAAAATTGTGTTTTTCTATTGAAAAACAACCTACGCTGATGAATGATGGCTGATGAATGAGATATGATGGCAGGGTTGAACCTAAGCATTCTCCGGGCTTTGTTTTCCGATTCGTGTCTGAGATCGGTAAAAGTTAATGCTCTGGAAAACGGCTCGATAAATTTCCCCGAAATTTTCAGCATATCACTCACTCACTAGATGATGGCAGATGATAGATAATGGCAGGGTTCGCTAGTGTGGGAAAACTTCGAAGCGCGCGCGGCAGGCACGTACCATTTCCCATAGACTTATAATGGGGCCAAACTAAGATGGCCCCTAGGGCAAAAATGAATCGATCAATTTTCTCTAAATTTTCTGAATGGCAGCTATTGGTGGATACTCACATGCCGGTGGTGGTGCCTACCCTGGGCAAACTCTAATTCACGTGCCACGTGATCTTGAATATGTCCCCAAACCCCGATTTTTCGACATTGGGCCACTAGGTCAGCCCTGCAGTGGCCCTGGTGCATTGCAGTGCTCCGAAACGGGTATCGGTAGCTCCAGGAGGGTAAGTGGAGGGGGATCAGCCGCGCAAGTGCTGGTTTCGTAATTCGTATAACAAGGGCTCCTCCATTTGGGATATTTTCAAGGATGATGTATTTTGCCCATAGCCGGGTAGGTACAGCCCACCGCGACCTTTTGTTACAATGGGAGGCCATTGCCGTTGTGCAACACGAGTAAGTGACCGACGGGCAATCTGCACGTGACATAGTTGTTTTGCCCGGGGTCCTCCTTTATGGATATTTTTGTGAGTTTCTTTAAAATTTCAGAACATTTCGCAAAATCCAACTTCTCGACCTCCTGACTGCCATATCCCACCGGATATCTTAGTGCCAAGTGTGGTTGGGGTAACATAAGAGTCTTTTGAGAAAGCGACTCACTAATGAAAGGATCCTGGGTTCGAATCCCAGTCGGATCACACAATGTTTCACGGGTGGTTGCTAAGCTTACTCTGTGACAGTGCTTGGTATGACCACGTGAGACGATGTGTGGGTCACAAGGACGCACGTGCTGTTGTTTTGAAAGGGTCCTCCACTTTCAAGTTCTCGAGAACACATTTCAAAAACAACCTTCGGCCCGCGACACCCCCAAAGGCGTCGCCCTCAGATAGAAAAAACAACCTGAGCCATTCTCCGGGCTTTGTTTTCCGATTCTTGTCCGAGATCGGGCAAAGTTGATGCCCTGGGAAACGGCTAGATACATTTCGCCGAAATTTTCAGCATGTCACTCACTCACTAGATGATGGCAGATGATAGATGATTGCAGGGTTCGCTAGTGTGGGAAAACTTCGAAGCGCGCGCGGCAGGCACATGCCATTTCCCATATACTTATAATGGGGCCAAACCAAGATCGCCCTTAGGGCAAAAATGAATCGATCAATTTTCTCTAATTTTTTTGAATGGCAGCTATTGGTGGATACCCACATGCCGGTGGTGGTGCCTGCCCTGGACAAATTCGAATTCACGTGCCACGTGACCTTGAATATGTCCCCGAACCCCGATTTTTCGACATTGGGCTACTTGCTCAGCCCTGCAGTGGCCCTGGTGCATTGCAGTGCTCCGAAACGGGTATCGGTAGCTCCAGGAGGGTAAGTGGAAGGGGATCAGCCGCGCACGTGCTGGTTTCGTATCACCATGGCTCCTCCATTTTGGATATTTTCAAGGATGGTGTATTTTGCCCATAGCCGGATAGGTGCAGCCTACAGCGACCTGTTGTTGCAATGGGATGCCATTGCCGTTGTGCAACACGAGTATGTGGCCGACGGGCATAGTTGACATAGTTGTTTTGCCCGGGGTCATCCCTTAAGGAGATTTTTGTGTCTTTCTTTAAAATGTCAGAGCATTTCGCAAAATCCAATTTATCGAGCTCCTGATTGCTATATCCCACCGGATATCTTAGTGTCAAGTGTGGTTGGGATAACATAAGTCCTTTGAGAAGAAGACTCACTAATGGAAGGATCTTGGGTTCGAATCCCAGTCGGGTCACACAATGTTTCACGGGTGGTTGCTAAGCTTACTCTGCGACAGTGCTTGGTATGACCACGTGAGACGATATGTGGGTCACAAGTACGCTCCTGCTGTTGTTTTGAAAGGGGTCCTCCACTTTCAAGATCTCGAGCACACATTTGAAAAACAACCTTCGGTCCGCGAGACCCCCAAAGGCGTCGCCCTCAGGTAACCTAGTTCCTAGCTATGTACAGCCCACTTCTATTTTTATTTCGAAGCACACAATGTAGTGGACCAAGCACCATATCCTCCTGCGACCAAAGAGCTAACTGGAACTCTCACCCTGTTCCGAGGGCTAGGGGGGGGGGGGGGGAGACGAATTTTTGCAGAGGCCCGCCGAGGGATTTTAACCCCGGTCCCCGGCACAGATAGCAAATGTCTTACCACTGTGCCAAATTGCTCCCCCGAAGCACACAATATGATAACAACATGCGCCATTTGCGCCACTTTCGCAATATATACTGCAAATACGTGTCTATGTTATCGAAATACCTATATTGCTTTCGAGAAGAAAAAAATGGGGGTATATCTGGATAATTCAGCCAAAGATTTTTAGAGATAAAAAAATAGCCGAAAAGTCGGGCGGCCATAGCCTCCCGGCCCCCTTGTTAGCGTAAGCGCTTGTGACATTTTCCTCAGTTCAATATTGAAGTCACCAGAGGTCATCAAAAGTCAAATTTTCCAAGTTTAAGACTTCGCTCCAGAAACACCCCAAATATATCGGTAACTATGACAGCTTGGAACAAACGGAGAAACGCAATCCAAAGCTCTTGAAACATTATATCGCTTAAAGGTGTCTTCAAATTGTATATAAGGTGATTGTTTAGGCTCCAGAGGTACCAAAGGTCATGTTGAGATTTTCTTCCCAAAAGTTGTTCGTGTATACCTTTGCACCTAATAAAGACAGGGCAATACTTGTAAAGCCATCGTGTTTGCCTCGTCAAGATGATCCGAACCATACTTATGGTTACCGGATCGGGTTAAGTTCAAAATATGACCTCAGGTCAATCATCATTCGGTGACCCAGGCTGGTCATGTTGCATATGGGGAGATGCATCTCGACGAGATAAACATTGTGGTATCAGTCATGCGTCTCTAGCTAGCACGTCTCTAGCTCTCCCGTTTGTTCCTTGCATTTCCAAAAATTTAGGAGGCACATCCAAACGCCCCACCCCTCCCCTCCCTTCCCCAGCACGGCGCGGGTTAGGCCTAATACATTGTGCTTTGATCCATGCAGAATAAAACGCGCGTGCATCAGCGTTGTCAGCGCCAGGAGGAAGCAAAATACAGTTCAGTAAAATTACGGCCTGACTATGTATGTTACTAGACTAGCGACTAACACGAGAACATTTTGTTTTGCTCCCTCGCGTATTTAGCAATATCTCGTAAACTACCATCAATATCGTCCCCAAACTTTCAGTACCCGCTTTCACATCAAGCACCGCTCACTAAACGGCTAAACGTTTTAGCAATGACAAGGCAAAATGTCAATGCCTCTTGCATTTTTGTACATACTCCTATTCCGAACTCCAGACGAAAAACGTTCACAGACGAAAAACGTTCACATTTCATTCCAACTGGCCATTTGTGCGTTCAAGTTGGGGAGAGGACAATAACCCGCGCTTGACCGGGGTCTCACCCAACGCCATTGGCCGGGGGGGGGGATATTGCCCCCTCGTTATCTCCAGAACCAATGATCGCAGCGAGACTCACAAGGTGGCATTCGAATGTTCCCAATGAAACGCATCTAAAACATACTCGGAATTTTCGAATTGAGGTCACATATCAAGTCATGGTCGAGTCAAAGGTCAAACTCGATGTATTTGAGTTTATGGACCATACTTTCCATCCAAAGCGTTTGATTGTGACCATGATCACCCAAACACATCCCGCATGAGCTAAAATGAGATTGTTGGCGTAGGTCAAAGTCAAGGTCAGGTCATAAAATGTTTCTATGTGCAGGAAATTTTCGAAAGTCATGCGACACATGTTGTATGGGCGACACATATTGTATGGGCGACACATGTTGTACACGTAAAATTCGATAGTGATTGTCATTTAAGTGAAGATAGTGTCAAGCTCAGGTCAAGTTCAGGTCACATATGGTCAAAATTTGAAATTGATAAATATAAATACAAAAGGCATGTTTCTAGACCAATTTGTCTCAGAAATACAGTGCTGGCATTATTTGTCTACATCTGGTCAATAAAAGTCAAAAAACACAATTTCAAAATATGACGATGAGTTAATCATACTTAGAGAGCAATAAGTCAGTTAAAAATAAAGATATTGCTTTGAAATTTGGTTTGGGTATTGTACATATGTAACCGGTTCTCCAACATATATTTGGTTGTTTTGCAAATATTTGAAAATGTCTCAAAAAACCAAAATTTCACAATTTTGAGACACCAGTTTGATAGAACATTAAATGTACTATCTTTCAGTTTTCTGGTTTTAGTTTATCTTAAAATGTCGGCCATTTTACAGCTGGGACAGATCGACCAGGACAGATGGACAAGGGGATAACACCCTACATCTCCGATTTCGATGAAAGTCCGTTATAGGGGTTATCTGTGGCGCCAAATTGCGCTGTGTAAGTTTCACCTTGATTGGAGTTACGGCTGCCGAGTTATAGCCTCAGGCATTTTCGTGAGGTCACCTTGCATGACTTAGCCGATCAGTCAATAACTCCACAACAAATTATCTCATTCCTAGAAACTCATACATTTTCTGAATGGCAATGAAGTGAGGAACATCATCCCAGGTCTAGTTTGTATTTTTTTTTTGTGTGGATTCTGACGAAATTACCCGTGATCTCTGGTGACCTGACCTGACCTTGACACGAGCGCAGTGATAATAATTTGTTTATATTTTTTAAATATACTTTGGTAAGTTGTCTTTGCACAGGAAAAAAATTGTAGATTAATATTTTCTATAAATGTACTTTTTAATTGCTCGCAATAACGCGTTTTTTCTTTTCACCAACACAAAATTAAGATGAATTGTCCCATGACGGCATTTATTGTGGTTTCTGTGTCACATGAAGGTTTCATGTTGCAAAATAGCCACTTAAAGGTTAAGTTGGGTGAATTTCTTGATGACCCAGGTGCAATTGTTGCTCAGTGACCTCTGCAAGGTCAGCTGAGGTCATCTGAGGTCACCAGCACTTATTGTACCAATAACTCTTGATAGCATAAAGATAGAGACTTGCAAATGACACCACTGTGTTTTTCTCGTCGAGTCGCGTCGCCCCATATGCAACATGACCTACCTGGGTCACCAAATGATCTTGACCTGCGGTCAAATTTGGAAGTTGATCTAACCAGGTACCAATTAATATGTTTCGTAGCGCCTTGACAAGAAAAACATGTTGGTGTTAACATTATTCCTCTCTGTTTAATAGATAAAAAGGTATTCACGAATAACTTTTTGTACTAGCAAAGACAAACAATTTCAAGTTGTCCATGAATAACTGCTTATCGATTAAACATAGAGCAATCATTTTAACACCGTCGTGTTTTTTTTCTCTCTCGTCGAGGCGCTGCGAAACATAATAATAGCGACCTGGTTCGGTCAACTTCAAAATTGGACCTCAGGTCAAGGCCATTTGGTGACCCTTGTAGGTCATAATGCATATGGGGCGACGTGACTCGAAAAGACAAACACCGTGGTGTCATTTGCACGTCTCTATCTTTATTATATCAATAATTCTGGCAAAACAAGTGCTGGTGACCTCAGAAGACCTCAGCTGACCTTGCAGAGGTCACTGAGCAACAATTGCACCTGGGTCATCAAGAAATTCACCCAACTTAACCTTCAAGTGGGTTATATTGCAACCTAAAACCTTCGTGTGACACAGAAACCGCAATAAATGCCGTCATGGGACAATTCATCTTCATTTTTTGTTGTTGAAAAGAAAAAAACGCGTTATTGCGAGCAATTAAAAAGTACATTTATAGAAAATATTAATCTACAATTGTTTCCCTGTGCAAAGATAACTTACCAGAGTATATTTAAAAAATATAAAACAAATTATTATCACTGCGCTCGTGTCAAGGTCAGGTCAGGTCACCAGAGATCACGGGTAATTTCGTCAGAATCCACACAAAAAAAAACTAGGCCTGGGATGATGTTCCTCACTTCATTGCCATTCAGAAAATGTATAGATTTATAGGAATTGGATACTTTGTTGTGGAGTTATTGGCTGATCGGCTAGGTCATGCAAGGTGACCTCACGAAAATGCCGGAGGCTATAACTCGGCAGCCGTAACTACAATCGAGCTGAAACTGGCACAGCGCGATTTGGCGCCCCAGATAACTCCTATAACGGACTTATATCGCATTATGTAAGGTGTTAATTTTGGGGTTTTAGCTTGTCGATCTGTCCTGGAATGGCCCAGCTGCTTAAAGTTTGGGTGATTTTATCGCTAAATTCGCGTAAAGTGCCGTTTTTTTTTTTTTTAAATCGATGAAATAGCTTGATTTTTAACCGACGTAGAATTGATGTGGAATTGATAATGCAAGTTTCAGGTTGATATCTTGAACGGTTTGTATGTTATCGTGAATATTCTACAAGGGGGGGGGGGGGGGCAATATTCCCCCCCCCCCCCGGGTCAATGGCGGGACAAGATGTCTTTTTTTTCCTGTTGAGCAATCATTTCCATGAATAGAGGTAATTCGTCACGGTTTCTTACAAATAGTCCATCTGAAGATATTAGATAATAAACATTTCAGGCATCCATATATCTAATTATGCACCTTCAAATGGTTCCGCAAACTTGTACGGACAGTCCGTACAAGTTTTTTGGAGGCTCGACAACTTGTACGGACAGTATCCGTACTGTCCGTAGTGGTGGCGACGCCCATGCGAGTCACGGGGGGGGGGGGGGGGGGGGTAGCCCCCCCCTTAGGAATATTGGGAATATCTCAACAACTGATGCAGATATCGACGCCAAACTTTCAGTACCTTTCCGGGCATCATTTTTACACATTTTGTGCAAAAATGAAGCAATTTCGTCGGATTTTTTCTTCGAGATATAGTGAATTTAGTGACGTCACTAATTCTACTACGAAGTAGTAGTCGAAGTAGTGTATATTTCAGTACTGTAGTAGCATTTGGAAGCGGTCAGCGGTCGTTCCGACATTGTTTAACCCCTAAGCCGATTTAACCCCTTTACGCCGGAATATCGAAAAATGGTAGATAGAAACGTTGTAGCTAAGTCTTGTAGCTATCTGTTCCAGAAGTCGGATTTAAAATATGTAGCAGTGCTGCCGAGTGCCAACCGTTACTGGTGGGGGCTGGTATATACCAGAGTACTTATAAATGAGTAGGTTCAAGTTTGGCGACTGCCATGGCTACGTCAAGCTTGGTTCAAACTAGAATAAACTATATTACCATATCAACTATTTCTGGTATGCTTTTTGGAATAGTTATAATTTTCTTCTAGAATTTCAACTATATAGTAGGATATGGTAATCACATCGGAAAATATCTGAATATAAAACGAAATATATTTAATACAATTTTGTGTGTATTCGAATGAAAATAATATTTAAAGTTCATTGGTACATCAATTTTATTGGAAAAAATTCCTATTTACCATGTTAACGGTATATCACAATTAGTCAGCTGTAACAGAGTTTGCATTCAGGACGAAAATTTCGAAGCACCAGGCGCCGCCAGGGTATAGAACAACGGCCAGCCAGCGGCGGCGGCCGGCCGGCCCCGCGGCGATACAGTCTCTGGCAAGGCGTCGCAGCGGTTCTCACCAACTTGCGGCCGGCGCGGCGGCGGCGGTGTACAGCCCCTGACAGCTGACCCCCGCTCCGGCGCGCCGTTGTGGGCGGAACATGCCTCCACTCGACCGAGAATTGTGAACGATTGGAGTGTCTCAGGTAAAATCGGAGGCCATTCCAGGAATCTTGAAGAAACGAGCTTCCCATTGAGCATAAATACTTGTATCCATCTCTCTTAGATAACAAATTAAAGGCGGTAACTACCAAGCCTCTTTGCATTGCCTTAACACTGGGGAGCGGGATTCGACTGCTATGGTGATGTCACGGCTACCAAACAACTTGCGCCCCCCCCCGGTATATACGGCCTTGGACCAATCAGCGTCATCCTAGGCAGTCAGCAGTGTTCCGGGGGGGGGGGGGGGGGGGGGGTCCAAAGTCCATATGGCAGCACGGCGTACATTTTCCTACTAGGCCATAGTGTTCCATGTTAAAAAGCCATTTTACGGGCCCACGGCTTTTTTTATCTGCAACCGATACGACAATAAAAAGTAGCTACAAATGAAGCGTGAACATTTTTCTTTCGATTTCCGGGTTCAAAAGTGTACGCCGTGGGGTTCGTTTTCGAGCTATTAAGCATCTCGTGAACCCATGCAGATCGAGCGTTGGCCAAGCGCGGGTTCGAATCCCGCTGCAGACAACAATTTTTCAATTCGACAGAATGAGGAAAAGACGTGAATAGTCACTGACTGTGGCCTTTTTGAAATATTATATTATTGCTAATTATCTCATGATATCAACTAAATAATAATGTATTATATATTCATTAATGCATTTATTATTTAGGTATTATCATGTGAGAAGACCATTAGTAATGCAATAATATTAAATATAGGTATAATACGTGATTAGGAATATCATTTTTTTAGGGAACATACTGTGGCAAAATATCTGATCTAGACATCAGTATTCTTGATTTGCACTATATATATATTATATATATATATATATATATATATATATATATACATATATATATATATATATATATATATATATATATATATATATATATATATATATATATATATATATATATATATAATATATATATATATATATATATATATATATATATATATATATATATATATAATATATATATATATATATATATATATATATATATATATATATATATATATATATATATATATATATATATATATATATATATATATATATATATATATATATATATATATATATATATATATATATATATATATATATATATATATATATATATATATATATATATATATATATATATATATATATATATATATATATATATATGTGTGTATATGTGTATATGTGTATATGTGTATATGTGTATATGTGTATATGTATATATGTATATATGTATATATGTATATATGTATATATGTATATATGTATATATGTATATATGTATATATGTATATATGTATATATGTATATATGTATATATGTATATATGTATATATGTATATATGTATATATGTATATATGTATATATGTATATATGTATATATGTATATATGTATATATGTATATATGTATATATGTATATATGTATATATGTATATATGTATATATGTATATATGTATATATGTATATATGTATATATGTATA
>JAXIVJ010005505.1:40000-73445 GCA_036785665.1 Chirona hameri | reverse complement strand
GTTGTATGTTGGTGTGTTGGTATGTTGGTATGTTGGCATGTTGGGGTGCTGGTATGTTGGTGTGCTGGTGTGCTGGTGTGCTGGTGTGCTGGTGTGCTGGTGTGCTGGTGTGCTGGAGTGCTGGTGTGATGGTGTGTTGGTGTGCTGGTGTACTGGTGTGCTGGTGTGCTGGTGTGCCGGTGTGCCGGTGTGACGGTGTGCTGGTGTGCTGTGTGTGCTGGTGTGCTGGTGTGCTGGTGTACTGGTGTGCTGGTGTACTGGTGTGCTGGTGTGCTGGTGTGCTGGTGTGCTGGTGTGCTGGTGTGCTGGTGTGCTGTGTGCTGGTGTGTTGGTGTACTGGTGTGCTGGTGTGCTGGTGTGCCGGTGTGACGGTGTGTTGGTGTGCTGGTGTGCTGGTGTGCTGATGTGCTGGTGTGCCGGTGTGCTGGTGTGCTGGTGTGCTGGTGTGCTGGTGTGCTGGTGTACTGGTGTACTGGTGTGCTGGTGTACTGGTGTGCTGGTGTGCTG
The DNA here is from genome assembly GCA_036785665.1 of Chirona hameri. Classification (NCBI taxonomy): domain Eukaryota; kingdom Metazoa; phylum Arthropoda; class Thecostraca; order Balanomorpha; family Balanidae; genus Chirona; species Chirona hameri. Next base: position 72,938 of record JAXIVJ010005505.1, on the reverse strand, counting down.
GTGTGCTGGTGTGCTGGTGTGCTGGTGTGCTGGTGTGCTGGTTGTGCTGGTGTGTTGGTGTACTGGTGTGCTGGTGTGCTGGTGTGCCGGTGTGACGGTGTGTTGGTGTGCTGGTGTGCTGGTGTGCTGGTGTGCTGGTGTGCCGGTGTGCCGGTGTGACGGTGTGCTGGTGTGCTGGTGTGCTGGTGTGCTGGTGTGCTGGTGTGCTGGTGTACTGGTGTGCTGGTGTGCTGGGTGTGCTGGTGTGCTGGTGTTGGTGTGCTGGTGTGATGGTGTGCTGGTGTGCTGGTGTGCTGGTGTGCTGGTGTGCTGGTGTGCTGGTGTGCTGGTGTGTTGGTGTACTGGTGTGCTGGTGTGCTGGTGTGCTGGTGTTGGTGTTGGTGTGCTGGTGTGCTGGTGTGCTGGTGTGCTGGTGTGCTGGAGTGCTGGTGTGCTGTGTGCTGGTGTGCTGTGTGCTGGTGTGCTGGTGTGCTGGTGTGCTGGTGTGCTGGTGTGCTGGTGTGCTGGTGTGCTGGTGGCTGGTGTGCTGGTGTACTGGTGTGCTGGTGTGCTGTGTGCTGGTGTGCTGGTGTGCTGGTGTGCTGGTGTGCTGGTGTACTGGTGTGCTGGTGTACTGGTGTGCTGGTATGCTGGTGTGCTGGTGTGCTGGTGTGCTGGTGTGCTGTGTGCTGGTGTGCTGGTGTGCTGTGTGCTGGTGTGCTGGTGTGCTGGTGTACTGGTGTGTGCTGGTGTGCTGGTGTTCTGTGTGCTGGTGTGTGGCTGTGGTGTGCTGGTGTACTGGTGTGCTGGTGTACTGGTGTGCTGGTGTGCTGGTGTGCTGGTGTGCTGGTGTGCTGGTGTGCTGGTGTGCTGGTGTGCTGGTGTGCTGGTGTGTTGGTGTGCTGGTGTGCTGGTGTGCTGGTGTGCTGGTGTGCTGGTGTGTTGGTGTGCTGGTGTGTTGGTGTGCTGGTGTGCTGGTGTGCTGGTGTGCTGGTGTGTTGGTGTGCTGGTGTGGCTGGTGTGTTGGTGTGCTGGTGTGCTGGTGTGCTGGTGTGCTGGTGTGCTGTTGTGCTGGTGTGCTGGTGTGCTGGTGTGCTGTGGCTGGTGTGCTGGTGTGCTGTGTACTGGTGTGCTGGTGTGCTGGTGTGCTGGTGTGCTGGTGTGCTGGTGTGCTGGTGTGCTGGTGTGCTGGTGTGTTGGTGTGTGGTGTGCTGGTGTGCTGTGTGCTGGTGTGCTGGTGCTGAGTGCTGGTGTGCTGGTGTGTTGGTGTGCTGGAGTGCTGGTGTGCTGGTGTGTTGGTGTGCTGGTGTGCTGGTGTGCTGGTGTGCTGGTGTGCTGGTGTGCTGGTGCGCTGGTGTGTTGGTGTGTTGGTGTGCTGGTGTGTGCTGGTGTGCTGGTGTGTTGGTGTGCTGGTGTGCTGGTGTGCTGGTGTGCTGGTGTGCTGGTGTGCTGGTGTGCTGGTGTGTTGGTGTGCTGGTGTGCTGGTGTGTTGGTGTGCTGGTGTGTTGGTGTGCTGGTGTGCTGGTGTGCTGGTGTACTGGTGTGGTGTGCTGGTGTGCTGGTGTACTGGTGTGCTGGATGTACTGGTGTGCTGGTGTGCTGGTGTGCTGGTGTGCTGGTGTGCTGGTGTGCTGGTGTGCTGGTGTGCTGTGTGCTGGTGTGCTGGTGTACTGGTGTGACGGTGTGCTGGTGTGCTGGTGTGCTGGTGTGCTGGTGTACTGGTGTGACGGTGTGCTGGTGTGCTGGTGTACTGGTGTGCTGGTGTGCTGGTGTGTTTGGTGTGCTGGTGTACTGGTGTGACGGTGTGCTGGTGTGCTGTGTACTGGTGTGCTGGTGTGCTGGTGTGCTGGTGTACTGGTGTGCTGGTGTACTGGTGTGCTGGTGTGCTGTGTGTTGGTGTGCTGGTGCACTGGTGTGCTGGTGTGCTGGTGTGCTGGTGTGCTGGTGTGCTGGTGTGCTGGTGTACTGGTGTGCTGGTGTGATGGTGTGCTGGTGTGCTGGTGTGCTGGTGTACTGGTGTGCTGGTGTGCTGGTGTGCTGTGTGCTGGTGTGCTGGTGTGCTGGTGTGCTGGTGTGTTGGTGTGCTGGTGTGCTGGTGTGCTGGTGTGCTGGTGTGCTGGTGTGCGTGTGCGTGTGTGCATCATGTGGAGTGATGATGTTTTTGTAAGCGGCCATGAGCGTACATTTCCCTCGTCAAAGGTATGGCGACACAAGTACCATGGCTAACTGCGCGTACAGTTATCTACGGGCATACTTGTCGTCGCTCACGCATGCTCTAGTTACACGTATAACCACAAGCACATAGACGTAGTTCATCTTCGCGAGAGAAGCGTCACGGGTCCGTGAACGATTTTCTACTATCGGGTATCCAGGGCGTTGCGTCATTGCTCGCTGGTATGGCGGCTAATGTCTCTGCCAGTATGGTACGGTTGACTACAGTTATGGTGACTGTAACCAGTATGTTATGGTTGGTATGGTATGGTTGGTCACTGAAATAGTTACTGACTCACGCCAGTATGGTTGGATGGACTTTGGTATGGTGAAATGTTTTCTGACGCTAATTCGTGGTGGCTGCACCTTTCCTAGCTACCGCATGTTCCGTCATCAGTATGGTCGGGTTCAGTATATTCCGGCTGGTACAGGTCGGCGCGCTGGGTTTCGAGTGGCGCCGTCGCTCTGTGTCTCCTTGGGGGCCATGACTCGTGTAGGCCACACATGCTGCGGCGGGCTAACGAACAGGCATTAGTCGCTCATCTGCACCTGTCTCCACCAGCATGGTGTCCCCGGAGAAACGGAGAGAGGGATCAGCGAGAGGGTAGAGGGAGGAATGAGGAGGAAGAGAGAATAAGGGAGAGTGAGAAATGGAGAGAGAGAGAGAGAGAGTGAGAGAGAGAGAGAGGAGAGAGGAGAGAGAGAGAGAGAGAGAGAGAGAGAGAGAGAGAGAGAGAGAGAGAGAGAGAGAGAAGAGAGAGAGAGAGACGAGAGAGAGAGAGAGGAGAGAGAGAGAGAGAGAGAGAGAGAGAGAGAGAGAGAGAGAGAGAGATGAGAGAGAGAGAGAGAGAGAGAGAGAGAGAGAGAGAGAGAGAGAGAGAGAGTGAGTGAGTGAGTGAGTGAGTGAGTGAGTGAGTGGTGAGTGAGTGAGTGAGTGAGTGAGTGAGTGAGTGAGTGGCTGGCTGGCTGGCTGGCTGGCTGGCTGGCTGGCTGGCTGGCTGGCTGGCTGGCTGGCTGGCTGGCTGGCTGGCTGGCTGGCTGGCTGGCTGGCTGGCTGGCTGGCTGGCTGGCTGGCTGGCTGGCTGGCTGGCTGGCTGGCTGGCTGGCTGGCTGCTGTCTGGCTGGCTGTCTGGCTGGCTGGCTGCTGGCTGGCTGGCTGGCTGGCTGGGCTGGCTGGCTGGCTGGCTGGCTGGCTGGCTGGCTGGCTGGCTGGCTGGCTGGCTGGCTGGCTGCTGGCTGGCTGGCTGGCTGGCTGGCTGGCTGGCTGGCTGGCTGGCTGGCTGGCTGGCTGGCTGGCTGGCTGGCTGGCTGCTGGCTGGCTGGCTGGCTGGCTGGCTGGCTGGCTGGCTGGCTGGCTGGCTGGCTGGCTGGCTGGCTGGCTGGCTGGCTGGCTGGCTGGCTGGCTGGCTGGCTGGCTGGCTGGCTGGCTGGCTGGCTGGCTGGCTGGCTGGCTGGCTGGCTGGCTGGCTGGCTGGCTGGCTGGCTGGCTGGCTGGCTGGCTGGCTGGCTGGCTGGCTGGCTGCTGGCTGGCTGGCTGGCTGGCTGGCTGGCTGGCTGGCTGGCTGGCTGGCTGGCTGGCTGGCTGGCTGGCTGGCTGGCTGGCTGGCTGGCTGCTGGCTGGCTGCTGACTGGCTGACTGACTGACTGACTGACTGACTGACTGACTGACTGACTGACTGACTGACTGACTGACTGACTGACTGACTGACTGACTGACTGACTGACTGACTGACTGACTGACTGACTGACTGACTGACTGACTGACTGACTGACTGACTGACTGACTGACTGACTGACTGACTGACTGACTGACTGACTGACTGACTGACTGACTGACTGACTGACTGACTGACTGACTGACTGACTGACTGACTGACTGACTGACTGACTGACTGACTGACTGACTGACTGACTGACTGACTGACTGACTGACTGACTGACTGACTGACTGACTGACTGACTGACTGACTGACTGACTGACTGACTGACTGACTGACTGACTGACTGACTGACTGACTGACTGACTGACTGACTGACTGACTGACTGACTGACTGACTGACTGACTGACTGACTGACTGACTGACTGACTGACTGACTGACTGACTGACTGACTGACTGACTGACTGACTGACTGACTGACTGACTGACTGACTGACTGACACGGGATAGACGGGAGAGACGGGGAGAGACGGGAGAGACGGGAGAGACGGAAATAGGGAGGGGGAGGAAGGAAGGAGGATGAAGGGAAGGGGAGGAAGGGAAGGAATGGAGAGATGCCGAGAAGGAGAGAGGAGAATGATAGATGCAGAGAAGGAGAGAGAAGAATGAGAGATGCAAAGAAGGAGAGAGGAGAATGAGAGATGCAAAGAAAGAGAGAGGAGAATGAGAGATGCCAAGAAGAGAGATGAGAATGAGAGATGCAGAGAAGGAGAGAGGAGAATGAGAGATGCAAAGAAGGAGAGAGGAGAATGAGAGATGCCAAGAAGGAGAGAGGAGAATGAGAGATGCAGAGAAGGAGAGAGGAGAATGAGAGATGCAAAGAAGGAGAAAGGAGAATGAGAGATGCCAAGAAGGAGAGAGGAGAATGAGAGATGTAGAGAAGGAGAGAGGAGAATGAGAGATGCAAAGAAGGAGAGAGGAGAATGAGAGATGCAAAGAAGAAGAGAGGAGAATGAGAGATGCAGAGAAGGAGAGAGGAGAATGAGAGATGCAAAGAAGGAGAGAGGAGAATGACAGATGCAGAGAAGGAGAGAGGAGAATGAGAGATGCAGAGAAGGAGAGAGGAGAATGAGAGATGCAGAGAAGGAAAGAGGAGAATGAGAGATGCAGAAAAGGAGAGAGGAGAATGACAGATGCAGAGAAGTAGAGACTGAATGGGCCAACTATGCTCCGCCAGAGATGCCGCTATTAACCGCACTGAACTGATAGCTGTTTGTCGAGGAGCGGCCTGGCAGCCGACAATGGGCCATTGAGATGCTGGTGCCCTGTTTTGGTAATTAGAGGACGCATCCGGGCACCATTGTCAACCAACCAGGCTTACATCGTGCGCCACAGATACAGGCGATGTGGATATACTGCAGGCGTAGAGGCATATATTAGTGACATGTCAACCATGCCTGGCATTTATGATTCGGCTCATTGCATCTATCCAGTTTATGACGCACATTATACCGTCAATAATTTGTCGATTGTCTGAATTTCATAGGTTCATGGGCGTGCTTCCGACGCTTATTGCCGAGCAGCCTTTGTGACGCAGAAGTAGGCCAATTATTCTGCAAATAGGCATTCGCTGACAATCTTTGTTTTCACATAAAAGACAATAATTGCAATATACGCACTGGGTCAATCTCCATAGTTTGTTTCTGGGTTGTTTTATACGGCATTCACCATAACACGGGGAAATAATAACATTCACACGTTTCCTACCATTTGCTGAGCGTAAATGTGCAGCCAAGTGTCCAGAGCCGAGGAAGAGACTCCAGATCAAAAGGATTTCTCCAATCATCTAACAACGAATCTGGGATTGAACCAGATCTCACCAGACAACAGGCAACAGTTGGTCTGACTTTTTATGAGAATCTGATTAAATCTGGCGATGTACTTTAGCCCAAATAGAAACTCGCAATACAATTATGTGGTTGATCTATGCCCTCTCTAGATCTCAGGTCCGATAGGCTCCCGCAGTGGAATTTAACCCGCGCACTGCTGGGGGTTTGCACCGAACATGAACTGCAGGGGGGGAGTGATTTCCGCCCCCCCCCCCGTGAGATCTCGGAAACTGCGCTACGTAGCGACAAGCGGGAAACGGAGTTTGATAGCTTGACACAAGTTCTATCGAAGGTATTTCGACATTTTTTTAGGTCAGGTCAAAATTGAAGTCACCAGAGGTCATGAAAGGTAAAATGTTCCAGTTTTTCCTGTTCTAGGACTTTGCTCCAGAAATTCGCATATATCTCGGAAACTATGCTAGCTAGAAACAAACGGGAAAAAGCGATCGCCAGCCATTGAAATGTGAAATCCATAATATTCCCTCAAATTTGATCTGGGGACAATGTTTCAGACTCCAGAGGTCAAAAAAGGGGGACAATGCTGTTTCTTTTTGCAAACCCGTTTGTCGCTAATAACTTTTACCATAATAAGGCTAACGGAAAACTGTTTACGTCATTGTGTTTGTTTCGTCAAGGCGCTTTGATTGATATACATGGTGATCTTGTTAGATCAACTTAAAAATTTGACCACAGGCCACGTGACCTTGACCTGAGGTCAAGACCCAAGTAGGTCATGTTGCATATAGGGAGACGTGTCACGACGATACAAACACATTTCTGTCGGTTTTACTTCTCTATCTTCATTATGTCCCGAGTTATTGACAAACAAGTGATGGTGAACTCGGATGACCTCAAATGACCTCATAGGGGTTACTGAACAAAACGTACACTTGGATAATCAAGAACATCCTATAATAACATGATCCAGAAGTAATTGGACTAATATTATGCATATTCTTGAAATAGGAAGCATTTTAATATTTCCCCATTTACTTATTATGGGAGGTCACGACATTGACCTGACCTTAGGTCACCGATATCAAAATTCCGAGATAAACGAATTGTAAGTACTTATGCCCTCATGACACCCTGTAAGTTTCAAACTGATCGGTGAGAAACTCTGGCTTTGGCACAACTGCTAACGTTTTTGGAGGTGGGGTCACTTGACCTGGTCTGATGACCTGACCTGAGATGACCCGAGGTCAATGTTTTTTTCTTCAAAGTGTGCGCAATTGATGTCCGAACTGGTGTGCCAAAACCCGGCGGCGCTGCGCGCCGCCGTTTTTTCGCTATCTGAAACAAACCTGAGGGGGCGGAAATCAACCCCCCTGCAGTGCGCGGGTTGATGTTGTTTTTTAGTATACTTCACCGACAATTAAACAAGATAAACACGGATTCATCAGGCTAGTTGAAATAAATACTGTACTATTAACAATCCATAAGTATATAAATCAAGAATAGTTTTTGTTTAGGATCTAGTGATTCTCGCGCCAGAATTTGAAACGGAATAAATGTCTCAGTAGATCTGGAGCACGCTTGGGATCACATCCCAGAGTTCTTGTTGGTGCCCCTCACATGTCTGGATGTGTGTACGTATGACATATGTTACCCATTTATAACAGTTTGGGTGTGGCTTATCTATAACACACATCAATCAGCAATTCAAACTGCAGATGATTATTTTGTTTGTACGTTGTAGCTATCTACTTGCCAGCGAAGTGACGATGAGCAGGCATATGCACCAGTAGCAGATGATCTTCGTCGACACGTCTGCTGCTACCTTGTCATACCGCAGTGTTCTCAAACTGCAAAACCGCTACCTCACAATACTGTAATGGATCTCAAACTGCGTTCGCGACCTACAGTGTTGGATTCAGAAAATGTAGAAGTGGAAAAACAGACGAAATGCTCATGCACAACAACGGAACTTTTTGAAATCGTGATTAGAATAGCCTGTCCAAAGAAAGTATTTGTATATCGAAATCCATCCTGTCTTCGGAAGCTTTGAATTTTGTTTCCCTCAAGTTTTTTTTTCTACAATAGCCGTTTTCACAAATGATTATTGCGCTGAAAGATTCTGAAAAGTTTTAACAGGTTTTGGTATAGAAGACTTAGTTCGACGATCCATTCCTTAACTACATAACTTCTATGTGTGATTTTTGGCTTGGAATGCCCTTCAAAATTGTGTAATATGTTGGTAAGAATGAAATATGTTGACAAAATTGCGGTTTGGTGGTAATTAACAAGATAAGTATTGATAGGTCAGTTGTGATGCCAGATCTCCACCGTCTGAAACTTGTCAAAACTTCAGAACGATTCAGAACATTATGTGGCGTGTGACGCAATTGGACGCAATGGACTCGCCCAATCCGGCCCAATCCGGCGGTTGGCCTGTGCGGCTTGGCTTTGTCTATGTGCGTGCGGTACGCGGGTCGGAAGCGGCGGCGAATCTAGGCTGGCACATCACTGCGCATGCGCAGACAGACCTGTGATCCATGACGCTGCCAGATTTAGTAACTAGTATGACGGTATGCTAAACTGAACGAATGGACTCTAGACGCATATGTTCTTTAAAAACAGACAATTTTGTATCATAAACTTGTTATGAGCTCAATACATGTTCCCATAACTATTGCATAGTGATAATATCGCCTAAATCAGTCATTTATTTCTTGGAATGTATAATATACTACGACTTATATACCAAAACTTCTCAGAAACTTTTCAGAAACTTCTCAGAAACTTTTCAGCGCAATAATCCTTCGTGAAAACGGCTAATGTGAAACAAATATGCAAGAGTATCATATCACAATATTTTGGCGTCGTACCTACAAAGCTTATGAAACTACTACCTTATTCACGCTGCATGTCGTAGCATGAGGGAAACATGTCTGCCACAAGATGATCAGTAGTTGTATTTTTCATCTCTGAGAGAAGAGAGAATCCGTTTTAACACTCGCACGGGTAGGGCAAAATCACGACGTGTTCGGGTAGGGGGGGGGGCTGGTACGACCCCCCTTAGTGTTTCGTCCCTAATTGAGCTAGAGCTTCGATTATAAAACGAGCGTGTTTCTTGTGACGAGGGGAAGCCGCTGATACCTTATTTTAAGGTCTTGGGTTATTATGTGACCTCTGAGGTCATGTAAATGACCCAAAAGTCATCAAAATGGTAAATGCGTATACATTTAATTTTATCGAGTTATAATCGTGAATGAGCATATCATAATGCTTAATGGTGGCAAATTTGAAATCAGCGTCACAAAATGTCCTAAAAACTGCCAAATTCCAAAAAAGGTCATGTCAGGTCATCTGAGGTCAGTGACCCCGGTTGACCTGTGGAAGTGCATGACCCCAGTGGAACAAATAATTATTTAAAATAGATCTCAAATTTGAAATAAGCGTCACACAATGTCCTAGAAACCGCCAGAAGCCAAAACAAATCATCTGAGGTCATCGGAGATCAATGACCTCGGTTGACCTTTGAAAAGGTAAATCTAGGTCATAATCTCAGTGGAAACCACAACTGTCACCTGGAAACACCTGTGCATATGCTCCTAAACAACAAACACTCGGAAACTGCACAAGTTACAAGTATCGATACTGCGGGACGCCAGTTGCCCCTGGCATGACCTTGAGAAACAGGTCATAGGTCACGGTTAATGTGCGTTAGAAGTTCAAAATTTGCAGAGTATGTGTCAAATTGTTCCAAGGTGGGGTACTGAAAGTTCCATCACCATCGGTTTGAAACTAGGCGAGTTATCCCCGAAAACCCGAGGGGTGGCATCCACCCCCGCCCGCTACCCGGGCGAAAGTTAAACAATAGCGAAACTTTATGGTAAATAATGGGCAAATGATCAAATAAATGTACGTAAATGAAAGCAAGCGAAATATTGGTTATCAAATGCCGTTCTAAGCAATCAATATCATCAACTGTCACCGATTGTCACGCATGTCACCATTTGGTACCGATGGGCAATTATTGCCACCAATCGTGGCATTGCTTGAAATAAATACTGCAGCCGGCATCATGCGTGCGTGACCTACATATTACAACCTGCGGCGATCCACCACTATAGCTTGACTTCCAGCTGCGCATCCAGTTCTCCAGTTCCAGTTACCAATGGTGGTTTGGGGTGAGGGGAGGGGAGGGGCACGTCGGTACATGACTTATTACCCACGCGGTCCCTTGGTGACACAGAGCGTTGTTGGAGCGAACCTGAAAGCGAGGTGCCGCCGCTCTAGAGAGACGCCATCGATTGTCGTTTGGACACCACTGCTGTGCAGTTTGGCTTGTTTTGTCCGCCGAATTTACTGTTTTACGCTGTCGCCGTGTTTCATTTGCGGCCCGTACATTTGTCTGACTGTGGGTGCTTTATCGCCGCACAATGGCAATGGGATTCCATTTTGCTGCCAGAGCAGATAATCCTTACAGGCGGTTCGAACCGCTATGGTGTTCGCCATCAATAGTATACGTTCAGCTTCTCTGTGAAATCTTAGCAGCCAGGCTGTGGCCGGCTTTGCGTAGCGATGCTTATTTGATCGTTGTTGAATATTGCAGCGGCCTGGGCTGAATTGAATTTCTCTTTTCGCAACAGTGCCAGATGTTATAAATTTGTAATTTGTTCATTCATTGGTCATAATCAGCATCTACCGATGTCCATTGCATCTTCGAAAGGAAGCATCATATCGATTGCGGATATTTAATTGTATTTAATTGTGATCGATCATTCTTTGTCTCCAGCACAGACAATACAACACAGGCAGCCTTCTGGACAGAATACCGCTCGAGCTGCAGCTGACATTTGTCTGGTTTTTCAGCTGCCGGCGCCCTGCCGACTCCTGCAGACGCAGCAGCCGAGGTCGAGCGGGCGCTGCACCACCGACCCGTCACCCCACTCCTGCGTCACTTTCGTCACGCGGCGCGAGTAAACAACAGCTGATTGTCGCGCCAGGGCGGCGAGTGACGCGCGCGGCGGTGTTTGGGTGCGCCAGTTGCTCGCCGCCGCCGCGCCGCATTGGGAGGCGGGCGGAGAGGCTGTGGTGTACTGAGGTCGGACAGCGCCGGAGGAGTGGAGGGTCACCGCGCGAGCGCCGCTCTGCGAACCTACGAACGAAGAGAGAGAGAGAGAGAGAGAGGGGCAGACACCGCGCTCCGTCGCCGAGCAGTGGGCCGGGCAGTAGAGGTGACTGAAGTGACCCAGAGGACGTGTCGTCGGTGACCCGACTACGGCCAGTGACAGCGGGGTGCACCCGAGGGAGCAGTGATCCCTGTCACTGCAGTGACGTCACTGCAGTAACGTCACCGCCGTCCAGTCCGACACGGGGCGGCCTGGACGGTCCGCGTCCCCGGTGTCAGTGACAGTGTCGCGCCGTCCTCAGTGTCAGTGGTGTCAGTGGTGTCAGTGGTGTCAGTGGTGTGTCATCTGACACGGAGAGATGGCGTGGCTGACGGTGGTGACATTACTGATGGTCGGAGTGGTCTCGGCACAAACAGACGAGCCCGACCAGTACACAGGTAAGGCACAATGCCGGCAATTCAATATCCGAGGGAGACCATTTACCGATTGCCGAGTTTATGAATAATGCATGCGCTTTTTAAAGTGATGAGACTGATACACCGTTGAGTCGGTGACATATGACAAATACAAACACACTACTTAATTTTAACATGGTGTTGACTTAACCCGCGCGGCGCTGGGGTCTCCAGCCGAACGCGCGGCGCTGGGGGGGTAAATTTTACCCCCCCCCCCTCGTATCTTCCGAACCAACAACCGCAGCGAGACGCGCAATGCGGCGATCGCAAGCTCTCAACGAGAAGAATCGAATGCATACTCGAAATTTTTAAAATAAGGTCACATGTCAGGTCACGGTCAGGTCAAATGTAAAATGTAAGTATTTGAGTTTTTGGGGCTATACTTTCCATCCAAAGCCTTGTATTGCAACTATTATCTCACAAAGTGCTCCAGAGTGTATAATGCATTTCCCGCATAAGTAAAAGTGAAATTGTAAGCAAAGGTCAAGGTCAAGGTCAGGTCACACAAGGTCACAGGTCTACGAAAGCCATGCGACACATGTTGTATGGGTTATTTTACACGTATAATTCGATAGAAGCAACCATTTTCACAGCCTGACACCATATAATCGTCCTCAGGTCAAGGTCAGGTCATAATAAGGTTAAAATTTGAAATTGATTAATCTAAATAAGCATTGCATGTTTCTAGACTAGTTTTGTCTTCGAAATACAGTGGTGGCATTTATTTGTCTGTATCTGGTCAGTAAAAACAAAAAAACGCAATTTAAAAAAATGACGTCATGAGTTACTTGTTCTTAGAGAGCCATAAGTCAGTCAAAAATAAATACATTGCTTTGAAATTTGGTTTGAACATCGTTCATACTCGGTTCTCTAATATATCTTCCGTTTTTTTTTTAAATCTTCAAACAAAAAACTTTTGTGGAAATTCTTCCCCAAAAATCAGTTTTTTGCATTTTTGGGGGTCAAAAACCCAAAATTTTGAAAATCTGAGATAGCCATGTCAAAGACAATGTTATTTTCCTTCTTTTGACGCTTTTATTTGCAATTTGCAGTAACACGCTATTTTCTACGATTTTTCAAACATTTAACGTTTTTTCACCAAAAATGACATGGCATGACGTCACTAAAACGTCATTATCTGCCACAAATTTTCACGAATTAAAAACAAAAAATGGCGGAAGACGTAGAATTGATGCACCATAAGCTACCGTAAGTTTCACTTTGATATCTGTCATAGTTGTCAAGTTATGGAGAAAATCCGGGAGGGGGGGTAAAATTTACCCCCCCAGCGCCGCGCGGGTTAACACCAAACGAAAAGTCCAATATAACACCTGAGTGACTGAGTGTGTTGAGTCTGTTGAGTCTGAGTCTTTTGAGTCTGATTCTGTTGAGCCTGAGTCTGTTGAGTCTGTTGATTCTGAGTCTGTTGAGTCTGAGTCTGTTGAGGCTGAGTCTGTTGAGTCTGAGTCTGTTGAGTCTGAGTCTGTTGAGTCTGAGTCTGTTGAGTCTGAGTCTGTTGAGTCTGAGTCTGTTGAGTCTGAGTCTGTTGAGTCTGAGTCTGTTGAGTCTGAGTCTGTTGAGTCTGAGTCTGTTGAGTCTGAGTCTGTTGAGTCTGAGTCTGTTGAGTCTGTTAAACAAAATTACCCGAGTGTGTTGCAGTGCTCGGCCGGCACTGCAACGGACACGGGGATCAGCTAAGTGATTATTGTGTAACTTTACAATGGTCGACGTAACTTGCAGATGGAATTATTGAACTGGGACCCTCCAACCCGGCTGATGAAGAAAACTGAAGTGTTCGAAAGTTACCACCGTAAACAACTCTTAACTGGTGTTGAAAGCAGGCAGATCTGTCAAGTTGAAATGATTGAAGTATGCACATTGAATTGATTGCGAGTAGAGCCCTTTGTGGAGTGGGAATCCCGTACGTGAATGGGTGGGAATGGGGAAAACTTTAGGGAAATGAAGGTGTTGAAACGGGTTACAGGACAGACCATATAATTGTTTAGCACCACGAAAGGTAAAATATGCTGAAATGGGTGGGAACGGGAGCCCCATCAATTATGAATTCGGATTGGAACGGGTTTGAGTCTGGGTGAATGGGCTGGAACGGGATGGGGGCTGAAAATAAACTAGATTAGGTACTTTAGGAATGTGGTACTTTACGGATGGTACCAATGCAATAAAATAACCATCGTGAAAACGGCTAATGTGTCCCATGAAGGGCTCTAATTGCGAGAGCAGAAAGAGGTTTCGAAATTCCATAGGCGTCGAGAATACTTGTCACAACTGAATCTTAATCCAGATATAGGGATAGAGATAATCAAAGTTTTCGTTCTGTAATTTTTTAGTGCTGATTATGCAGATCGTTAAAATCGCTAAGCGAATTCCACAAAACATTGCTGAGGTTATTAGCAATAGACTGATGCTCTTACATACTTTACGAAGTCAATAAGACACCAAGCTATTGCTGTGTAAAACACAGGAAGCTAACATGAACAAAGCATATTATGATTTGAAGGGAATTATACAATGACTCGGGTTTGTTCATGGAAATAGCACCCACCAGCTCGAATTTCGACTGCCATTGTCCAGGAAGTACCTTCATTTAGAGCATTTGACAAAACATTGCCATTGGTCTTGCTGTATACTAGGACCATACCACCGTGATCCAATGCGCTTAAATCACTTTTCAGGTATTTACCAACGCTTCAGAAACTAAGCTGACAAAAGCACGCGTCGGTCCACTTCTGTTACATTATTTGCTCCTGAATGAAATCATGTAAAGTTACATGAAGTCTCAAATATGCACATTTAATGCAACATCGCGGTCATCGTTTTGCACATGGAGCCATTCTATACCCGTGGGATGGTTTGTTTCCTTTGTTTGAAGCTGGACCATTATTTGTGCGCAAATGGAAACATTTGGCTGCGCCATTGATTACGTGAATGTCGCATCTGCTCCCAAATGTGCCCACTCGGCTGCCGTAATGGATCCAACAATCTCCTGCCGTTGTCATTGGCCACCGTGCTCTGTATATTGCCTCTGTCCGATTGGAGCGGCAAGGGTTGGTGATTTGCCAGTTCAGTTGTGGGTTTTGCAACACCACATTGGCCGTCCTGCAGCGGTTTGACAGAGCACTGCTCTATTGCGTCACCGACTGAAGGTGAAATATGCTTACTGTCAATCGGGCAGCTGAAGCATGTTTGTGCAATTTGACACTTCTCATAAATTGTACTCCAGTTTTCAGTTTTTTGTTTTGTTAAACACTCCTAGTGCTGTGTTGTCGGAGGATGAAGTCTACAGATGTAGTTTGTATATTTCTCTCTTGTCTGAAAATACGACATCCATGACATCGTCTGACTACATTTTACATGAATTTATTGTTTATTTTTCTGACGAATGTTATGCATGACAACTGGACGCAATATTACTGTCTCGGGAGATTACTATCATTTACATACCATTCAGATAATAGCCATCAATACATGTATGTACACGGAAACGGAATACAATAGATTTACATTAGCGTAAAACCGTAGTGAGAAAGTGATCGTCGTACTACTGTTGTCTCACGAACTGCCAGAGGGCAGAAGAGAGAAGCACTCTGACCAGAGGTGAAGCAATCCTTAAGGCTGGCACCTACAAAGAGCCAGGCTGACGCACTTCCATTTTTCGCACTCTTATGGCCAAGTACTCTAAAAATACGATTTTATCATGTCTCGGTGACTAAACAATATATGTCCTGGGATCCGCATGGGACACAAGATCGAGGTACACAACAACCAGAGGGATCCACAAAGATCCCAGATCCTGATATATTGTATGCTGTGGGATCTATAATTTATGCTGAGGGATACAGGAGGTTCCCAGATCGTCATGCATTTTATGCCAATGGATCCACTGGGATCCCAGGTCCAACTTCAGGACCCAGGCATACGTCTCGACTACATACCAAGATTCCTTTACTAATAAGAAGGTAAACCTTATTACTAATACTAAGGTTTACCTACAAGGGAGAATCGACCCCGGGGTGACGTCAGAGCATTTGGCCTCAATATTTTGCAATATGGTAGGCCCAGACATGTGCCTAGATCCCAGGATCCAGCTGAGATCCAGATAGCTGTGTCCTGTGTCCCGGGATCCACATGGGACACCGGATACAGGTACACAATAAGCCGAGGGATCCACAAAGATCCCAGATCATGATATATTTTATGCCGTGGGATCTGCGATTTACGCAGAGGGATCCAGGAGGATCTTTATCCATTTTACGCAGTGGGATCCACTGGGATCCAATACTTTTGTGCATTGTATGCTGATTGATCCTCTGGGATCCCAAATCCAACTTCGGGATCCAGACACAAGGCTATTGTGAATATTAAGTGAAACATGACATGACGAGTGGACATTTACACGAAATGGCAAATACAAACTTGCATGGCACTGACAAACTTGTTCTGAACATATTTCAATAACAAAATTATAAGAGAATGTAACACAATGTATGGCAAAGCAAATATAAATTGTATTACCTGGTATTGGCAGCAAGTTTATGTCGCTTTACATTCTTGTATTAGCCCTCGTATGGACAGCGGCCACAAGCTTGATGCCGCCTGTCCGGAGCTTTGCTTCTTCCTCAACTAGTTTTATTTCTTTTTAGCTTTACCCATCTTCAGCTTTTCGTAATCAAGCTACTGATATAGGTGAAATCAAAGTAATATGCACTATTACCCATGTGATACCTATAGCACCCTATCAAAATTAAAATACCCACCGCTAAAGGTTCAAACGTTTCTCTAGTTATTCTGGTCCAAACCAAGGCTGTGCTCCAAACCAATTAAATCAAAGGTCTTGTCCTGACAGTTATAATGGTTCACTTGTTAGCGAAACGATCCATTCGGCGAGTCTTTATTTTCATACAGTCCTTATAGGTGGGTGCCCAGCTGCTGGCTTATTCTCTCACAACAATGATATGTTAGCTGGAGGAACACGTAACTAGCAGTTCTACAGTGTAATTAACTACAAAGTGGTATAATTAACGGAAATTGATGTTAAAATATATTATAATCAGGTATAAAAAACAGTGACGTCATTGTAATGTTGAGAGGATAGAAAGAAGCACAGAACCAAGCACCGCAATTGCCGCTGTTTCATGTAGCAGCACCACAATTGTCGCAGACCCACCAGACCACCGACAAGCTCACGACTCGGGTGCCGCTTCCGAAGGCCAGCAGGAATGTCGGAGGTCGATGGATGCTGCAGCTAAATTCAAATACTTACTAATTTAACAGCCAAGTATGGGAGATGGGTTATGCTTGGTTTCTTACTGAGTCAAAATGAGTAGGATTGTTATCTAAGTTTTCATATTTTAGAAGTCATGTCTCTGAAAATGCATGAATTCGTAGGCGGTTTCCTGTCTCACCACACCTTTGGCTGTCACCGACGTACGTTGGCGAGTAGGAGCTTTTTCACCCCTGACTCTGACAAAGAACATCCACAATCATTTTTCGGGCTTTCCCTGACACAGTTACAAAGGTTTAATTTATTCTGACAAATTTATCCTGACATTTCGATGTCTGGATAGGCATTCATTTTAAAGGAATTGGGACAATCTGAAATGGACGAAATCTGAAGACAACAATCCGTTTAATTCGTCAAGTCAGGCTAAACAATCTTATGCTGACATGCTGCAAAGTCAGGATACATTCGGATTTGGACATTTCCCATTGAAATACACATCATTTAATTTATACTGACAAAAATGTCAGAGTAAATAAAAATCTTTGCAAATCACGTTTATCCTGACAAAAAGTAAATAGTCAGTAGTCGCCTTCTAATGCTCACATCTGTCTGACTGGTAATGGATTGAGGATTAGGATCGTGTCCTATCGATGTCTAGTGGATGCAGGACGATCTGATGTAACTGGCGAGTGTGCTTTGGAGCGATGTTAAACGACGGCATAGCGGTAAACAACGTCAAAGGCGCATAATCGTTATTGTGCCGAGATCAGTCTTATGTATTTACTAGGTTGGCTTATTTTTTCAACCAAAATATGTTAAATGTTCGAGAGTCGAGTCGTAGACATCACTGGGAGCACCTGTCTGTGACGCGGTGACGCGGACCGAGTAGACATTACTGGGAACACCTGTCTGTGACGCGTTGTCTACAGTAGGCGATAAACGGCCCGCGCCCAGGTGGTAAATGACGCCTCCATCGTAACTGCCGACGATCCATCTCATCCCACAGAGGTGGACAAATCGACGGAAAGTTGTGCGCTGTTATTGCAGACGCTTTTAATCAATGCCACATTACACACATATTTCATTGATCTGTCGAAATGTCTCGCATTTGCGGTTCGTAAAAACTTTCCTTCCGACTGTGGGCTTCTGAGAGAAAGGTGTGTTGCTGCTGCTTTTTAAGCATGATTCCAAAGTTCTGTCAATTCTGCAGCAGATACCTATATTTGTCGATTTATCCCCCCCCCCCCCACCACCACCACCACCACCACCACCACCACCAATCTCAGACACTAGACAATTAGACATGAGTGTCAGGCCATACGGGTCAGCGGGACACGGTCGCGCTCATGAAGTCTCCCATTCCGAGATAATGACTGAATTAGGTTGAGGGCTCGTTCAGCGCTGGTTCATCACTCTCGCATGGGTGTCACCGAAAAGACCGAACAGACCCGAGATCTGGCGGAATAAATTGTCTGAGATTTTTAAGTATTTGCTCTGCTGTTTGCGCCTTGCGGCACCTGTTTGTATTTCTCTAAGGCTTGGTATGTTGACTAATCCGGAGTTAGATGGACATCATTGTATTTTCGGGATGCCGTTGGGTAATCTTGTTTTGGGTGATATTCGTCATTCAAATGAAGCAAAACCTCCTGCCTACAATGTGAATGTCCACAAAACTTGTCTGATATATGACTGACCTAAGGCGACTTCAGCCAGATCTCTGACGCTGCGTCATCAGACTGCTGCAGATCAGGAACGAAACATCTGCTGGTTATATTCGTTTTGTCCGGACGTGGTCCTATCCGTCCTAGATTTATATATATTTATATCAGGATTATATTTTCCTGCTGCTTTTGGATAACGCTGATAAAATCAAGATTCAATGATGCATCGGTGAATAAAACAATAAGCAAACAGTACCAGGAGCGGCAGTCCAAGACAGTTGGCGCTAACCTCAACTACTAAGACAGTTAAGGTATGAAGTCTTCAGCTGTCAAGAAAAGGTACCTATGCTTCCCTATGTTATAGAATGAGAAAATATTGCAGTTTGCAAAAGTATGGCTGCAACAAGTATGTTTACTATACTTTCATCACATGAAGTCTTTGGAAGTTTTGTTGGTGTTTGTTGAAATTAATAGTGTATCAATGTATTCTTCAATATCTTGTAAAGCCAATAGAGTTTCTAAGCTCTTCAGTTAACCTTTGGAATATCATTTCTAAAAATTGCAATCCAATCCAAATTAATGTCGTAGCTAAATTTCCGCGTATGTCTCAACCCAAATAAAATGATTTAATTGGACATAAGTCGCTATGAGACACAGTACATTTGTCGATCGTTTAAAACAGTTTTGTTTTCTTTCGACAGTGCTATTTCGAGCCCGATCAGGGCAGATCACGGTGAGATATATGGCGTGCGATTTAGTCTAAATCCTTTTCGCTTATAGACTATTATGCCACCCAGCGATAACCGATTGGATGTTCTCGTTCCGTGTTACAGAAGGCAAGGTTAGGTTAGGATGTGTTGTTATAATGCTTTGAATCAGCGGATTTGTTGCTCCATGTTTCAGAGATGTGATGCCTATAATTAAATACACGTGATAGGGTTTTATTTATTGGGAAAGCAATCGAACGGCTTGACCAACCGCTGAGGTCAGATGGCAAGTTATGAAGAGAGATAAACCTGGCAGAAAACGGCGCTCCACCGGCGTTTTGCAGCAGACAATTTTCACTGAATTATTCTGGCGCTCAAGCCAGCTGTGGACGGAATAGTTATATCTGAACTTCCCAAAGCATATTCGATGGTACAAGCACACAAACAAGAATATCGGTGCCTTTTCGGTGATCGCTAATAATTTGTTGTCGCGTTGAGTCATGCATTACGTCTGTATAACTCTGTACTCCAACACAAAATCGAGTTGTTGCATGCTGCAAGGGAAGACACCATTAAAACTATTATGATAAGCAAAGCTCGAAATTTGATACGAGAAAGGATCCCGATTAGCCTGGTCTGCTGTCATTCTGGTCTGCTGTCAGCCTGGCCTGCTGTCAGTCTGGTCTGCTCTCAGTCTTGTCTGCTGTCAGTCTTGTCTGCTGTCAGTCTTGTCTGCTGTCAAGTCTGTTCTGATGTCAGTCTGGTCTGCTCTCAGTCTGGTCTGCTCTCAGTCTGGTCTGCTGTCAGTCTGCTCTGTCGGTCATGTCTGGTCTGCTGTCAGTCTGCTCTGTCGGTCATGTCTGGTCTGCTGTCAGTCTGCTCTGTCGGTCAGGTCTGGTCTGCTGTCATCTGGTCTGTCGGTCAGGTCTGGTCTGCTGTCAGTCTGGTCTGATTTCAGTCTGATTTGTTGTCAGTCTGGTCTGCTGTCAGTCTGGTCTCAGTGGTATACTGTCAGTCTGGTCTGCTGTCAGCTGCTGTCAGTCTGGTCTGTCGGTCAGGTCTGCTCTGCTGTCAGTCTGGTCTGTCGGTCAGGTCTGCTCTGCTGTCAGTCTGTTCTGTCGGTCAGGTCTTCTCTGCTGCCAGTCTGGTCTGTCGGTCAGGTCTGGTCTGCTGCCAGTCTGGTCTGTCGGTCAGGTCTGGTCTGCTGTCAGTCTGGTCTGTCGGTCAGGTCTGCTCTGCTGCCAGTCTGGTCTGTCGGTCAGGTCTGGTCTGCTGTCAGTCTGATCTGCTGTCAGGTCTGCTCTGCTGGTCTGCTCTGCTGTCAGGTTTGATCTGCTGTCAGTCTGGTCTGTCGGTCAGGTCTACTCTGCTGTCAGGTCTGCTCTGCTGGTCTGCTCTGCTGTCAGGTCTGCTCTGCTGTCAGTCCGCTCTGCTGTCAGGTCTGCTCTCAGCCTGGTCTGCTCTGCTGTCAGGTCTGCTCTGCTGGTCTGCTCTGCTGGTCTGCTCTGCTGTCAGGTCTGCTCTGCTGTCAGTCTGGTCTGTCGGTCAGGTCTGATCTGCTGTCAGGTCTGATCTGCTGGTCCGCTCTGCTGTCAGGTCTGCTCTCAGCCCGGTCTGATCTGCTGTCAGGTCTGCTCTCAGCCCGGTCTGCTCTGCTGTCAGGTCTGCTCTCAGCCCGGTCTGCTCTGCTGTCAGGTCTGCTCTCAGCCCGGTCTGCTCTGCTGTCAGGTCTGCTCTCAGCCCGGTCTGCTCTGCTGTCAGGTCTGCTCTCAGCCCGGTCTGATCTGCTGTCAGGTCTGCTCTCAGCCCGGTCTGCCGCGGCCCTCACTCGATAGCCGCCACGCCGGCCAGGAACATTGATTAGGCCGTCCGGCGGGAGAGCATGTTGTCGGCGGCAATCTCTGTGCCGGAGATACTGACGGCTCTGTGGCGGTGCGTCCACAGACATACACATCTACAGACAGAAACGCACCTCTGCGGCGGCTCGACAAGAAGTAAAAGTTACTTAGGCCAAAAAGCTACTTTTGTGAGCCATCACGACAAATTGGAAACATTCAGTGCGCAATACGTCCTTGACCACCTTTCTGACGTTCGCACCGTTGACTGATCCTTACACACACACATTCCTTTTGCTGCAACAAGAATAGTAACGTAACATGCTAGCATAGCCCAAATTCTGGCATTAACTGAGAGTTGTGGATTTTTGTGGTGCGCAGGTTCGCGTGCTTTGACGGCTTATTGGTTAGTATGAGTCTTTCGCCGTTAACAAGTGCTGTTTGAGTTGGCTTAGCGACCAGGGGTAAAAAAAAGTTACAATTTGCTCCCAACCGAATTTGACGGAGCCCAATTTTGCTACACCTTTTATCGAACATTCTCATTCTCATCGAAGCTACATTTCTACACATTTCCATTTGTCGATTGCAAATGTTTATATCTGCTAATGCGAAAATTCGCTACACAAAACTGGCAAGCAGTTCAACAGGAGTGGCAACGTTATTTAACCGGTTCTTCTTTTGCGGCTAGACCAGGCGTATCGCTATACCTAAGTACCAATCTACCGATCTCGACACCAAGGTATCGTACCCTCATGGGATAAAACACTTGTTGATTTAATGTAAAAACAGGTTCACCATTTGCAATAGAACAGACGACTATATTTTTCCTTCCAACATCCATCCAGGTGACGTGTCCAATATATACGTGCAAACAAAAAGCTGATTTGCACAAATAAATAATGCAAGACGAATCTTAAACAAGACAAGTACTCAACAAGACAAAATAAATAGCACACGGGAGCAGAATTCAAGTTCTAAACACTGGATGTGGCACACTGGCACACCAAATAAAGTGCACACCACAACCGTTCATCGAATGACATTATACTAATTCCCATTGGGTACCTACTGTTGGCACTGCATCCGTACATCACTATACACTTCATATCACAGATTCATATCACATATATACAGGGGCGCGGTGACACCTTCTACCAAGATGCCTTTTCATAACTTTTCCGATGTCCCTGTGACCTACGGTCAAAAAATTGTCCTTCTGACACCGCTGCCGCACGTGCTCTAATAGTTTGTCAGCGCAGACAGGCTCCGGTCCATTCCAGCGCACACAAAGCTCTTTCGCTGCACTTGCGTGCGACAGTTGGCGGTTCTCGCCGAAGATGTCCTTCACCACATTGCACATGCTCTCCACAACACTCTCGGGAGCTGCCAGCATCCAAATCCGTGCCACCATGTCACTGTATGGCTGCAGGATTGCCTCACTCTGGGCCTGTTTTTGCAGCCTCACGTAGAGCTCGGGGTCTGTCAGCTCGTTCGGTAGCTCTCGCATGAATCTGTGAGCCGCTCTGATTTGTGGGAGGCCGACACCAAGCTCCTTTGGCAGGATCTTTTGCTCCTTAAGCGTTTGTACCGCTGTGGGAACAGAACCACTATTACAAAATGTGCTTTGACTTGTACTTAGACACTAGAATGATAGCAGTTGAGTAAGTATAAAATGCAACTTCCTAAATGGTGTGTTCTGCATCCGGATTCCATAACTCTCCAAAAAAAAAAAATTATAATCCCACTGAAAGCGGGTGTCTTTGAAACAGGTGAAAGTGTTTGATATATTTCCTAAACTGACCTCTAAATATTGGCAGTGCAAAAGCTTATGTCCGAAAATAAGTCTTGTATCAAAACAAAAAAAATAAGACGAAGACCAGTTTGAATGGTCCTTGGACAAGCACTGACAATATTACTTCTAGGAAACCCAAAACGATTCAACATTTTACATGACACTCTGATGTGTTGGTATTCACGTCATAACGCTATCAGGATAAACACTAATAAATTAATTTCTCGTAGTGCTTGTGCAAGGAGCATGAATATATTTGTTAATGTTTGTTTAATCGACCTTCTCCTTGAATGTACCAAAGTAAGAAATTAAACTTTGTTTTACATTTGCATTCGGGCACAGCCCTTCATCAGATGTATTGCTATCGAAATAACACATCATTCACATACACGACACAAGAATAGACATTTAGCACAGCTCGTGAAAATCAGAGACTACATCCTCCACCCAGCCCAGCTGAAAACCTACCCGATTCAAAATAAATAAATAAAGGCGAACATTTTGTAGATCAATCACACGACATTACATTCCTAAGATCACGCTCCATGATAGCATATTATTGTGCTTAGCCAATAGCTATATCAATAAATAAAGAATAAAGACGAACAAATTTGTTAAAGCAGTCACACGAAATCGCACTCCCATCCTGATATGACACTCCACGATGACATATACTGTTCTAAGCAAGTAGCTATATAAATCACGACGAAAAAGAAAAAGAAAAATCATACAAAAAGCATTCCTATCCTGAGATAATGCGCCACGATGACATATTTTCGTTCAAGTTCGGTTTTTTGTTTCTGATGCACAGAGATTCAGCAATTTTCCTATCTGGGTGTCTTTCGTTTTCATCAAAACTGTAACTTCCAAAGGAGGATCAGCAAGTTTGTCTGCCTTAGGGATTCCTTTGTGGAATGACTCAAAATGATCACCTATCGGAGTTAGCTTGGTCTCATTTACCGCGCACCTCAATGTAAAACAAAGTTTAATTTCTTACTTTGGTACATTCAAGGAGAAGGTCGATTAAACAAACATTAACAAACTAATAAATTAAGATCGCTTAAAAATAAGAATAAATGCGCCAAGAAATGAGAAGTAGCCAAAGACTAGCAAAAAGGAACGCATTTGTATATGTTTGCCTTTTGTTTCTTTAGCTGCTTTTGCAGTGATATATACTTCTTCGAATTGAATGGCCCCGGTAATTTGGGACTTGCCTACCTCGTGCAGCGTAGATCAGGCAATCAGAGTGCTCAACCGCCTGCAGCATTGTGAGAGACCCCAGAGACCCCCGTTATCGTTGCGAACCGTCTCAGTGCTAATCGCCGGTCCACTGTCGGTCATATCAACATCATCACATGTCGGGTGCACGTCTGCAGGCAAATGTTCAGGGGCTTCTTTGTTACGCCCAGTTGGGAAAGGCTGCTGCGCCGACTCGGCAGGCACAGGAGCATCTCCAGTACTTGGATGCTCCTCCATGCGTGATGACTGGTGTCTCGCCAGCATCTGAGGAAACGAAAAAGGCAAATGTATAGGTGAAGGTTTCGTGAATAGTGGAACTGAGTAATTGGATCATGGGAATCGCCAGGATTTTTAGGTTCAGGTGGCAAAGTTGTCTGAAGGAAATCAACCCATCCCTACATTAATTTTCTCCTCGAATTTGGGCTACTTCATTTCACCTTCAGAAAAATTAACATAAAAATGGCAACAGGTAGAGAAGATGCAGCAGAACATGTTTGGTTCCTGTTTGGCGATTCGAGGACCTATTGTACTAAACAAAAACGCAGTTTCCTGGAGTTATGTCCTGCTCTGCGGCAAGGAAAGCAAATTGTATTAAACGTCGAATTCTGCGCCTATATTGATTGCCTTCCACTATCTAAATATATTTTCTCTTCCATTTCACCTTCCTTCCACCCATCCGTCTCGGCAAAGGCTTTCCCCTGCGTCGCCGCCGTCAAGGTCGTCGGTTGCGGCGGCGACCGACGGACCCGGCTCGACGCAGGGACGTAGCTAGGGGGGGGGGGGGGGGGGCACGGGAGCCATGCCCCTCCCCCTCTGAGCAAAACAAATTTACACTAAATAAAATTAGATTCTCTGACGACCCGGCTCCCTCCCCCCCCCCCCCCCTCCGGTCAACAACATATGGTTGAGGAGCTAAATTTGATTCTACCACCGACGTGCCCCACCCCCAATAAAAATCCTGGCTACACGCCTGGCTCGACGGAGGGTGATTCGGGCCGGTGCCGAGCAGCGGCGCGGGCCGACATTGGGGACGGGGGAGACGGGGTGTCGGCAGATTGATGTCGGTGTGCATGCGCCCATCGCAGCGCTCATGCGCTGAAGAAATAGTTTTGAGTATTTTGCTTATTTCTTGAAAACGGTCCAGAAAGTCGGGAATCAGACGACGGTTACGTAAAATTCGTTCAATTTGGAGTTTTGTCGATGACTTGAGAGTGGCCTCTCTTCATAAATGGCATCACAGGCACTACCAGGACAGGACAGTCACTGGCGCGACGAGGTCTGTCAGAAAAATCAAAGTTGTTGAGCGATTTTAGGCTAATTCCGCACTTACAGTTTTCGAGGTAGGCGCTAAATGTGTCCCAAACGTTCCCGTCTCCACGTCAGCACAGTTTTTCACAGTCACGCTGCCTACTTCCGGAAAAATACGAATAATACTATGGAGCGGCCGGGGAGCGCTCCCTAGTCCCTAGCGCAATACAAATAACTGAACACTTACCCAGGCAGCAGAACCACGTAGGAGAACATCCGACTCCGCAGGATGATGTTTCTTTGTGTGTTTCAGCAGCCGAGGACGATGATAATTTAGGCATGAAAAACTACACTCAGCTCCATCCTTGGTGAGATATCCGCACAAAATCTCCATTCTAGAGTTTGTTAACTTAGCCTTCTTTACTTTACTCATGATAAACAACACAGATCCTTGGAGCACCAAAAATCGATCTTATCGCAACAGAGACACCACCAACCAGCGCGAGACCAAAATGTCAAAGGAGGGCTTTGTCACCATTCGGAAACCTTGAACTTATAGTGATGGGGTACCATAAAAAGCAGACTCTGGAAGTCTTTACGCTTCATTGAGTTACATTCATTTGGTTAAATATGGCCTGATAATAACTTTGAAATAATTTTATTAAAAGATATTGGAATATTTTGAAGTACAATTTGATGTCCTTTATTCGTATTATGCGTGATACAAAAATATACAACCTGTATCACTCTCTGTCGATTCATGTTGGCATTTTTTGCTACAAAATTATCTATCTCTGGTAGGTGTAGATTTCCTTAAAAGGTACGTTTAGTCTCTAGATCTTGCGAGAAACTTGTGACATTTGCCCACTTATGGTGATATTTTTCACATTTCTCGCTAGCAACATATTACTTTCAAAATATCTCCAGAAAACAGAGATCAACCAGCCGTGAATATACAAAACAGCCCCATAAGTGTACAGGATCTACAACAAACAGAAAGTGACTCATTCAAGCATATACCGCAGTAATGATAGTGCAATTTTTATGTCTTGCCATGGGCCAGTTTTGCTACAAATCTTCGTTTGGTGTAACGCTGAATTGCTACTAACGACGTTGTCGAGTTGGCGTTATTTTTGACCCCTGTTAGCGACATTTGATTCAGTTGTAAAGATGCAATGCAGATTTGCTAGAACTAATTTATATTTCATATTATTTTGGCGTGCCTCTGTCTTCGGAGTATCCAATCAATACATTCCTCTGTCACCGTTAGAGCACTTGCGATAGTCCCATTGAGCAAACTTGGAAACGTTTGATTTGTCCCTCCATCGATATTTGACCAGCCAGAAGCATTTTCAATCCTTTTTGCTGTCAAAAGTTGCATAGAGATCCATTGTCAGCGACTATCGGAAGTCAACGTGGTCGCCTGCGAAATGGCCCGGCCTGCAGCCGCACTGAGGCATGACAGCAGGACGGCATCGATTCCTTACGAAATGGAACAGCGGTTAATGCTTTAACAGTAGTCAACAGTATGTCATCCCATAGAACAGAGTTGATGTGTCTCTCTATCATTCTCAACAACTGGGAACGGAACAGTTTTGTTGACAACCAGATGGTTTTGCAGCGGCGAATGGGCGTTGGCGTGTCGAATTAAGGCCAAGTCCTAAGGAAAGTGACACTTATATGTTACGTTTGCATGTTAAATTATCGGTGGAGTCGATCCGGTCTGACAGCCAAGCGGAGCATGAACAACGGAAATGGTGCTGGCTTCCTTTTGCAATTGGTATGTGCGACGCTGCTCCCGTATCTATTTTCGCCAGCTGGTCAAGCGATTATTTGTTCACTGTCAAGTGGCTATTGATGGCTTGTCATATCTGAAACGCCTGGGCGAAGAGGAATCGACTCTGTCACTCTCGGAATTAAATACGGGCATGCTAATGGAAAATAAATCGGCACCACTGCGCAGAGGTTTTATGCGTGTTAATATTTCTGTAGAACGCAAACATAGCATATTCCTGCAATCCTAAAAGATACCAAATATAATACACAAATGCCGGTGGTCGGCAACAGGGGTGATATAAGCAGATTTCCGCGCCCATGCAATCGCTCTGATGTGTCCATGCGGGGGTGATCGTTCTTTCTCACCACATGGGATGCTATCCGATAGATAGAAAGCTGGTCAATCCATCTGCGGCCCAGCGATGGTGTGTGTTAGCCGAGGTTGGTCGGAACGGGTCGGGTCGGGTCGGGGTCGGGTCGGGGTCGGGTCGGGGTCGGGTCGGGGTCGGGTCGGGGTCGGATCGGGGTCGGGTCGAGTTGTCGGGTCAGGGTCGGGTCGGGGTCGGGTCGGGGTCGGGTCGGGGTCGGGTCGGGGTCGGGTCGGGGTCGGGTCGGGGTCGGGTCGGGGTCGGGTCGGGGTCGGGTCGGGGTCGGGTCGGGGTCGGGTCGGGGTCGGGTCGGGGTCGGGTCGGGGTCGGGTCGGGATCGGATCGGGGTGGGGTCGGGGTGGGGTCGGGGTCGGGTCGGGGTCGGGTCGGGGTCGGGTCGGGGTCGGGTCGGGGTCGGGTCGGGGGTCGGATCGGGGTCGGATCGGGATCGGGTCGGGGTCGGGTCGGGGTCGGGTCGGGTCGGGTCGGGTCGGGTCGGGTCGGGTCGGGTCGGGTCGGGTCGGGTCGGGTCGGGTCGGGTCGGGTCGGGTCGGGTCGGGTCGGGTCGAGTTGTCGGGTCGAGTTGTCGGGTCGGGTCGGGTCGGGTCGGGTCGGGTCGGGTCGGGTCGGGTCGGGTCGGGTCGGGTCGGGTCGGGTCGGGTCGGGTCGGGTCGGGTCGGGTCGGGGTCGGGCCGGGGTCGGGTCGGGGTCGGGTCAGGGTCGGGTCGAGTTGTCGGGTCAGGGTCGGGTCGGGGTCGGGGTCGGGGTCGGGGTCGGGTCGGGGTCGGATCGGGGTCGGGTCGGGGTCGGGGTCGGGTCGGTTCGGGTCGGGTCGGGTCGAGTCGAGTCGAGTCGAGTCGAGTCGAGTCGAGTCGAGTCGAGTCGAGTCGAGTCGAGTCGAGTCGGGTCGGGTCGGGTCGGGTCGGGTCGGTTCGGGTCGGGTTGGGTCGAGTCGAGTCGAGTCGAGTCGAGTCGAGTCGAGTCGAGTCGAGTCGGGTCGGGTCGGGTCAGGTCGGTTCGGGTCGGGTCGGGTCGGTTCGGGTCGGGTCGGGTCGAGTCGAGTCGAGTCGAGTCGAGTCGAGTCGAGTCGAGTCGAGTCGAGTCGGGGTGGGGTGAAGTAGGATCGGTGGGGGTAGAGTAAGATTGGGGGGGGGGGCAGGGTCGGGGTCTGAGTCTGAAGGCCATGAAGTCTGGTCGGGTCTGATCAGGACGAGTCGTGAATAGTGTCCACAGCTTCTGGCCTATCGTATCTTAGTCTGATCTCGCCGGCGCGGTGGTGCAGTTGTCACCAGTGCCGACAACCTCCAACTGCTCGCAAAGGTCCCAGACGAGCCATCTCTCTCACAAACATTTCTGTCCCCTATATATTCATCTGACTCTGCCATCGGCTGTCGTCGAAGTGAGTCGGCCTCACCTGCCGCGAAACAATACAACATCTATTGCGCTCAGACGTGCTGCGTAGGTACTCCATCACGGCAGCTGTGGGACAGCAGCCCCCTGGCGGATATACCGTCCCGCTGAACAGATAGGCATCAATGCCTTTGCTGTGTTGCGACTTCGCTTGGACGCTGTATTGAACCGGCGAAGGGCACTGATGAGCTGGTTCGGAGAGATGGAGACAGTCACAACCGATCATACGGAGTGTGCGGAAAAGCCGGCAGCAAATATCCCCACAAATCGATTTTTGACTGAGAGACTGTCAAGCCGATGCTCTGCCGGATAATTCGTTTGTAGTCTGCATTGCATACAGTGTGTAGCGTGCTCCAGTTGGTAGTTCAAATGGTGGTGGAACAGTCCTTGCTTCAGGCTTTGTTGGTGTGGGATGGGAGACCATAACTACACAATGAAACAGCAAGTGGTCAAAATAGCGTGCAATGGAGTAAGCAGTGAGAAAGAATGTTGAGGTATTGGACAAACCGTAAAAGAGGCTATCAGAGAAAGGCAGGACGAGAAAAGAAAGAGCAGTGGGTGAGCAATACAGCTAGAAGAGAAAGGGTAAGCGAGAAAGAGTGGTTCAAAAACGAGCAAAAAAGAAAGCTGAGGGAAACAATATGCAACAAGTTGGAAACAAGGCAAACAATAATATATCGTTACGGTCGACTACGGATTGAGCCAGCTCAGTAGCGGATCTACGGTTGGGAAAAATGGGCAATTGCCCCCCCCCCCCCCAACCGCCTGAAATCGGCGCAAAATTGACACATTTCCTGATATCGAAGACAATCTAAGCAACTTTTACGAAGGAAAGTTAGCTTTAAATCAGCTATCAATGCATAAGCAAGCGAAATCCGATGAGTTTTCGGAATTGTGTGAGACTTTTTGGAATCCCCCCTCCCCAAACTCCCGTTCTGGATCCGCTACTGAGCGAGCTGACATGTCTGTTGCTGCCTGGCTAGTGGTGCAGTACCCCAGTCCTTGTTCAGTCTACGCCTGAAACTGTCGTCTCTTTTGTTTCATTTGTATTAATATATTACATAGTAGGAGGCTGCGGTGTTTATTGACTCTATTTATAATTCGTTGTCAATCCTTTCTGAGCAACAATAAAACCTGGTGAAATCGTTGTGATTATATCAATATAAAGCATTCTTAGACCCCAAGTACAACAGACCCCAAGTACAACATTTTTCAACCATTTGCAGAACGGCTTGAAGACAATATATTCCTTATTATCGTTGACCATCTACGAATTGAAAATGAACGCGTTACAGGGAAAGGCTAAAATAATACTTGCTGCGTGTGCTGGGATGTTCCCCATTTTGATCAGCTTTTCCTGTCGGAAAACATTGCTAACAAACTGAAGCGAAAACTCTTACATTACCTTGAACAGATCGTCCAGAGGTCTTCCAGGGTGTTTCCCCTGTTTGTAAACTTCCGGGACTTTAACATTGGCCCAACAATCCAACACTTTCAACTCCAGCCAGCCAATAGGTTTCTTCCCTACGTTGTCCAACGTGATGGGTCGGTGGCACTCGACTTTTATCTCTACAGACTCGGCCACATGGAATGACTACCGCTGCCATCAGTGGAGGGAGGGGAGGGGAGGGGGAGGGGAGGGGAGGGGAGGGGAGGGGAGGGGGAGGGGAGGGGAGGGAAGGGTGTCGATAGCTGGGAGGCACAATGAACAGCGTGGCCAGCGGTGCAGCTCAGTCTCACAGCTCCTCCCTCAACATGGCTGTGTCAGAGCGCTCCAAATGAATATGTGCTGACGGCTCTGTTGTTTGTGTCGTCACTGTACTGTACACGTTCTCTTTGTTTGGGGTCAGAATGTTTATAATATCGTAACAGATGGATGCTGGACGGGCATTACCTCACACCCGTATCGTTTTCTGTTAGTTTTTATGTACAACTAGGGCAAACTTCATATTCCTGGTACGGACTTTGTTTGGAATTCCATCAAGTGCCCTTTACAGCGATTTCCGGAGGAGTTGAAGAAAAAAGTACAATGAATTAATGTGAATGAAAACCAGAACTCGAACATTAATACACTTAACGGTGATATTCTTCATAACACAGTTGGAACTTATTTTAATCAGAACGTATTTTTGTTGATTTAATCCTTTTTATAATATAAAGCAAATCATGCTTTCTATCGATACGTGCATTTAACAGCCGTCTAGAAGTAAAATTTACTTGGACGGAAAAGTCTAAATGAATTAGGCGGAACTTTTTACTGCTCAAGTTAGGCATCATGGTATGAACAGCCTAGGCTCAATATCCTTGACTAAATGCAGGAACCGCCATCTTGTACTAAGAGGCTCGCGTTAAGAATAAAGTGAGACACATTAAGAAAGTGGTAAATCTTCACCAATAGTTCAGAACTTCAAACCTTTCATATGCGCCAAGTTACTACGTGACGGTCCTTACTGCAAAGCCATTTCGGGACAGGTTAACTCGGAAAACTGGCGACACTTTGCGACACTTTGCGAGCTCGTCTCGGCGCCGTTGCAAACTTGGCGCGACAGTAAGTCGGACAGCACTGCGGCGCGGCGCCCCGCGCCTGACGCGCCAGCACGCCATGGGAGCGGAGCATGACGTCCCTGGCGACCGCCGCTTCTCAGGACACGCAGGGGTCACCATAGGGCGAGTTCTGCGACCGCCGCCGGCCGTCGGCAGCCCGGAGCTCTGGAGCTCCGTCAGTGGCCAGCTGGGGTCACGTGGTCCCGGCTGCCCCGCGGTGCAGTGGCGGTCGGCGGCGCGGGAGTCTTCTGAGAAGTCACTGAGGAGGCGGGCTCATGACGCCTCCACGCCGTGTCGACAGCCTCAAACGGACCCTGAACGAGATTAGGGCTGGGTCCGGGCTGCTGCACTGCTGTGTCCGGGATGTCGCAGGAGAGGGAGAGATGGATTATACGAACTAGATCACATACACACAGACTGTTCCAAGGTAATTTGATTATGAAACTCGTTTAAACCTTTTGTTTGGATGCTTTTCATGGATCAAACTAGTTCGCTCCACAGTGCTTATTGCTTTGCCCCTGATCACTACCATCCGTGACCGGCAGAACCGGCAGAACTTAGTTGCGTTACCGGCAGAACTTAGTTGCGTTACCGGCAGAACTTAGTTGCGAGCATTCAAATCATTCGTGATTTTGACAAACAAGCTAGGAAGGAACTTCTTGTTTTATGCCTCAACAATGATGCATCATTACTTTTATATCTCGTGGTATTTCGCGTACCCACTGAATAACTACTGCATAACCTACACTTAACACTTCCTACCTACACACTGAGTGGAGTCTTAACCCTCGCCCGGGTAGGGCAAAACCACTACGTGTTCTGGTAGGGGGGGAGAGAACAAGCCCCCTTAGCATTTCGCCCCTAATTGAGCTAAAGCTTCGATTCAAAGACGAGCGTGTCGCTTGTGACGAGATGAAGCCGCGCATACCCGATGTTAAGGTCTTGGGTCATTAGGTGACCTCTGAGGTCATGACAATGACCCAAATGTCATCAAAATTGAAAATGTGTATAAATTGAATTTTATCGAGCTAGAATCGTGAATGAGCATATCATAATGCTTAATGGGTGCCAAATTCGTAATCAGCGTCACAAAATGTCCTAAAAACTGCCAAATTCCTAAATGGTCATGTCAGGTCATCTGAGGTCAGTGACCTCGGTTGACCTGTGGAAGCGCATGACCCCAGTGGAACATATAATTATGTAAAATGGATCCCAAATTTGAAATCAGCGTAACAAAATGTCCTAGAAACCGCCAGAAGCCCAACAAAGTCATCTGAGGTCATCGGAGGTCAATGACCTCAGTTGACCTCTGAAAAGGTCAATCGAGGTCACAATCTCAGTGGAAACCATACCTGTCACATGGAAACACCTGTGCATATGCTCATGAACAACACACACTCGAAAACTGCGGAAGTTACAAGCATCGATACTGCGGGACGCCAGTTGTGCCTGACATGACCTTGAGAAACAGGTCATAGGTCACGGGTCATGTGGGTTAGAACTTCATTTTTTTAGTGTATATGAGAAATTGTTCAAAAGTAGGGTACTGAAAGTTGCATCGACATCGGTTGGAAACAACGCGAGGTATTCCAGAAAAACCGAGGGGGTGGCATCCCCCCCTCTACCCGGGCGAGGGTTAAATCATTCCATGAAGTTGCCAGACTGGTTATTGATACACCCTTTTTGGAAGTTTTCAATCACGATTCATTTTGGAATATGAATGATTCAGTCACCGTTTGATTCATGGATAATCATTTTGAGAAATTATTCCTTCCGATTCAAAGAATCCATTAAAAAAAAATCACGTTTGACTCACCAATGAAATAGCATTGCACAGTCTGTTT